>MNPL01002865.1:0-34888 GCA_002081605.1 Tropilaelaps mercedesae
TATATATATATATATATATATATATATATATATATATACATGTATATACGTTCTACGAGTTCCACGGACAATCAGTCAACAAGACTGGTTAGAACTGACTGATAGATCTTAACAATAGAAAGGAATGCAATAAAGAAGACAACCACAAATGCATTATCATATTGCTCACACTTTTTCGTGTATATCCCTACTCTTAGATTCCGATGATTTGATGATATCTTTAAAAATCTGCACAGAATCTCTCAGAGTGACCCAGACTCAGTAATAATAACGCCAGCGTTATATAGCACTAGATCCGAATTACCACGACAACTCAACCACTACGAGTAGAAAGATCTTGAGCCGGCCAGATAGGTGCCGCAATAGTCCTGTATAAATCTAGATCTAACTTATTTTCCAAATAGTATTAAAAAAACTAAGCAGCAGTAGTAGGTGCTTATTTATTAAATAAGTGGCAGCCACGTAGCGTTTTTCAGAAACGAGTATCTTGTAATATTAGTAATATTTTTTAGGAATGGAGCAAGAAGTATTTGAAAGACTATCACTTTAATTAGGAGAAGGGACGATATCAATGACCATCCACTTTGGTAATAGGAATATTTTCTATTTATGCGAAGGCACAACTTCAAAATTGTGAACAGCACAGCTCCAAAAAATTATAAGCCTTCTAGAAAACGTTTTTTATCCGGTATTGGTCCTTTATAGCACAACTGTGTAATCGCATAATTTCCATGCGAAATACCATTTGTGTAAAGGTCGAATTCATAAGCAATTAAAATTATAATAACAACAGAATTTCTTTTTTCTGATTTATATTATTTGAAAACCTTAATACTCACATGGCAGAGTTAGCAGCAGTAGATTTGAACTGCTATTTATAACGGCGTAGGCTACCACGTCGAGCTCGGTGGTTTGGTACATTCGTATGCACTTGCGACCGGAGGAGATACGTAGGTGCACAGGTTCGATCCCCGCCGGTGCACATTTACATTTGTATGGGGTCCGTCTTACGAAGTAATGCAAAAACTGCTACCGTGGACGTTAAATGTTGGCTGATGGTCAGCTCTAAACAATAAAGATAAAAATAAAGGCTACCACGTGGAATACAGGTGAAAAATTGACATCTTTTTACCTCTTGTGGGCAATGTAGATGTGAATGCTTAAGTCGGAATATTTTATTTCTCATTGTTGTCAAAAATATGAACGGTTCCCGATTTAGATTTGACAACATTCTGGAAAAGGAAACTCTTTATTTTGCCGCGGTAGCAGGCCAATACATGATCATTTAAATAATCTTTTAAACTTGTTCTCTAGGTCTTGCGAAACGATCATTTACACATATGTCACACCTAAGCTAAACAAGCCCAACGGTGTTTTCCACATTGCCTGTCGATAAAGGAGCATATAGGATATTGCTTTAGCATGTGTTACTGGAACTCAAAACGCAATTGCTTCGTATAACTAGTGTGTATTTGATAATTCTCTGCCATTCAATGTTGGTTGCAAGAATGACCACTCATTTTTCGTACATTCGCGTTATATTGCGCCAATGTAAGGTGACACGCTAAAAAGGAATATATACTCCATGCAATGTTCTACGTATGTGGGGTAATGGAACGTTAAGCTGGTTACCCGTCAACAGGGGACTCAGTGCATACAAGCCGTTCCTAAAAGTGCTGTGGAATCGGTTTTTTCCTGTTGGAATAACTTGTATTATGCTGCAACCATCATTCTGGTATGTTTTACTCAGTAGCACCACGAACATGAAGAGTCCTACCGTATTCTCAAACAAAGTGCGCCACTCACCAATGGCGCACGCTATATTCTACGAACGGTCATTTAAACCTTCATGTTTATTCTAAACGAGGCGGCTTACGCGCGTCAGCCTGTCTAGCACGCCATCAAAAATAAGACGAGGGAGTTGCGGCAAGCAAATTAGTAAGGGACCCATTGCATTGATGGTTAGATCATATTTGGACAAGCGACTCGTCGCCAAATAAAATTGAATTCAAAATACACCTCGCCAAAAGATGCAAAAATAAATAAATGAAGTGACTGGCAGTAAAAGCTTAAGTAACGTTTCAGGTTTAAACTTTGGTTTGGCCTGACTCTATCAGTCACAATGGGTAGAAAAATATTATTTTAATGATAAATGAATAGTTTCGGGATGCCTAAAGTTACATCTTTCTGTTTACCTAAATTGAATACCCTTATTCCACTGTTAATTTACCAAACTTTGAACAGCCAACGCGCGAGTCGCAAATTTAATATATAGTTACTCTCCTTTCAGCTGTTTGCTGGGTTGGGCTATTTAGATGATACCACACATATCTAAACCTGTAGGTTTCCATCAAAAACTAGTATTGTACGTACACTCAACAAAAAGTTAAGGTACATATTTTTTCCTGCCGGTTATACCAGACTTTATGCTTCATTTTCCTTATGGTTTGTTATCTCATGCTTTCCTATTGTACTACCAAGCGTACATTTCTAAATGTAGAACACAGATGCACACACAGATCCGTTACGGATCAGGCGAAACAGTTATTACCAGAACCGTCTGCAACATGCAGAAATGGCTCAGCTGTGAGTATATTTCTCCATCCTAAAACATATCTTGTGGCATGTTATAATCTGTAGAACGACACAGCATGATTAAATTTGTAGTTAGGATAAGCAACACTTCACAAAACTTTATTCAAAATCATTGTTAATTAGATCGTGTAGATCGGCTAGTAGTATGGTATAACAACAGTGATTTTTAACATTAATGATGAAGTCGAAAATGTTTCGTATATGTGATTCCGAGTACAGTAGCAAGGATGGTCAATAAAATCGTCTGTTAATTTTTTCCAACAATTTTTCATTTTGGGTCTAATCAGCGATAAGCTTTTAAATTTCTGAGCCTATTTTAGCCAATCGTTAATGAACGTCGGCCTTTCATAACAATTAATCTATTCGACGGTTCCAACGATTCCAACGGTTTCCGGCTTTGCTGTGAACTGGATCGGCTGATGTAGCAAAACAAAGGTTCACAACTGGTCGTTTTAAAGTGGAGAAATCTTACTCAGCGCCCGTACAACCTTATTCCAGTAGCATGAATGACCCCTCCAGTGGCGTAGCCTGCAAGCCTAAAAAAATTTTCAGCGGAAGAAAGTCACGATCGAAGCAGGCTAAAGCAAGTTTCAAAGTGTTAGTTGATCTATGTTTGGATACTATCAGCTTTCCAAGCCGGCCGTGCTGTAGGAACTAGATCACGACTGGCGTGAAGATATTACTATAAATATTCAATCTCAGGGAAAAGCGCGATAATTGTTTCACCGTCGAAACTCATTTACGCATTCGTACTGCTAAAATCTTTATAACATAAACCTAGAAAAATACAGTAACATTGGAAGGTAACGTTGGCAGCGCAATCCACTATGGATTACCAATTTTTTAGAGAGTATCTTCACGTATTTCCCAATCTATAAGAAATTTTCGGAGAAGCTGTAATTAAAATGACTAAATGAGTCAATGCGCCGCTATGCTCTCGTTTATCATCGAAAAAACTGAAGGCAACGCTGACATGATAACGATATATAACTATAACTTTCGATTACTTGCTTTTCAGTTACGTTCTTATGAGTGCCGCATCCGGGTCCCAGGCGATTAAATCCATTAATTAAATCCATGCGAATACTGCAATTTAGTCTTATTCGGTTGTAATCCAGGTCAGCACATCAAATAATCAGACGACGTGGCTGGCTTAAAATTAGCTTTTTCTGTCACCTTTTGAATTACAGTTCCTATCTATGATTACCAAACAGCGGCTTTTCACATTGCATTGCAATTGTAAAGTTTAGCTCATTTCAATTATTCCATTTTGCTGAGAAACTTGACTATATTTAAAACTCAGTTGGCTTTTTTGTCACATATGGACGGCCTATTCCATCGGGAGTATGACCAAGAAATCACTTCAGAAACTTTGTTTATGCCAACTAAGAAACGAGAAGTATTGTTTTTCGAGTACACGTTGGAGCTGCTAATGAATTATTTGTACTACTGCCCTATCTGCAAAAAAGGCGGCGGCTGAGGCAATAGCGAAGGCTGAAAGTGGGAACTGTCTTATCTGCCGCCGACAGATACTGATGTCAAATTGAAATGGATAAGAATTACCAGCCAGATAATCAAGCATGTATTTTAAAACGAAGCTCCTGATGCTATCTTGAAAAATATACTTATTCATTTTGTCTAATATGTTTTCTTCAGTCTCATATTTTGACGCTTAGGTTATCAGCCACGGCTGAAACAGTTATTTCCGGCCACCAATCCACGAAGCTAGAGCTATATCGCTACATGTAGAAGCCCCATAGAGTATACTTGTTGTTGTTCGTTCTATGTATTGGACTGCGGGAATAAATTCTCCGATATTCATGCTTATGTTACACGTGTATTAATGTGTACCCGCTCGCTCTGCATGTCCACCCCGCTTAAGAAATAAAAGCGCTATAATAAGAACCATGAAGCAAGCGGATTGCTTTGGTAGGATATAAAATAGAAAGAGGTAACACATTCTGCCCTTGCTCGAGAGACTATAAGTTTCTTAAACTGAAATTCGGATGATATTCGGGAATTCGAATGACAGTACCTATTAACGGCAAAATGTACGCCGTTGTACAAAGCTTTTAGAATAAAAGTACAGTATCGCGTTAAGAGTATGCTATCACCTTGCGTGCCGTTGCTAGTTATCACAATTATTTATGCTTGTTTTCACCATTGCTTCTGCCTTATTCTTAATAGTATGCCACTTGAAGATTACACAGCGTAACCTAGTGCTATCCTAAAAGAGATCGTCATACGAAGACGTAAGAAGTATCGCGGTTAAGGCTTTATATTGCGAAATATTACGCATTTCAGCTATCTTACTTATTCACTCATCTAAACGAAGTACATCAGCGTAGCAAAAATAGGTCCTCCTTCTGGAAACCTTCAAATGCGGTTAAGGCTGAAGACCCCGCTATAATGAGCCAGATCGTTACTTTTCCAATCATGGTAACTAGGCGCAAAGGAAATGCAGCTTCATTCAAAAAACAACATTTACGCTTTATCTTTTCAACAGTGTATCCTTCTTGCTTCACCTTCTTTGGCGGTGAGTTTCATTTCATCGGCTCCCGGCAAATATGTGAGCAAGCGTGGATTCGCTTTCGAATAGTACAGTATTAAAGGGCAATACTGTCCCACAATGCAAGCTGCAGATTGAGCACACGCATGTTAAAACAATTGGTATTCGGCTACGAGTAATTTTTACCTATGCTTAGCGAAACGATGCTGAAATAGAGTCGACAGTGACCAGGACTTCTCTTGACAATGCCGCTATTGTATACGGGTCACCGTACTAGATGTGTTGCCTCTTTAGAGTTACGCCGATTACCGGGCTTTGTATTTTGGCAATGGCCAGAACGGAAAATCCTCCTTGCTATTTAGCGACGGACTTAGGACCCGATTTCTCCTAATTAAGCAGCTTTTTTCTTAACACCAAGGCCACCTGCGTATTTTTTTGCCTTTAGGTATTTGGTTTTGGGTAGTCAGACATCCCGGCGGCGTACTGCGAGCTTAATAACTAGATATTTACCCCTACGATGCCTCTACCGAATTCAAACATCGACAACTGAGGCCCAATGTATAGCATTAGACATGTGATGGAACAGGTGAAACATAATATGATGAACAGAATAATGTTCCTGAGATCGAAACGGGCAAGATAAATTATCAGCGAAAGCCGTACTCATATTTTACTCAAAGCTGTTCATAAAACGATAGGCTATATGTGCGAGCTTCGGAGGTGGGCCTCATATCGTTTTCCCGTATAGCACCAATTAATCCTAGTGAAATATAAAAATATCCTCCGTTAGAAGGTAGAATAGGTTTATTTGAAAGGCGCATTACTGCGAGGTAATATGCAAAGATGAGTGTTTAGCTTACTGATGTAAGCTCATATTTATGGTTCCTGGTCCGTGTACACTATTTCAGCCTGTATCACACGGGTTACTCAAGCAACTGACATAGCAACAGTTTGTTTTACAACAAAAAAAATTAGTACAACGAGATACACCTTGTTGCAATATATTGAGGCTATTTTAGATCTCGCCGTTAACATATATCATACGGTGCAGCGAATTTTTGCAGCGAAATTTAAATGGGCCACAAATTGTGCAGTACCTGTAGCTGTCTTTACCTTTAATATTTGGCATTAGAAATAAGAATAACGGAACCATTGTGGCCTCTTACCATCTTGATTGTAAGTTCATCCGAAGATTTTTTCAAGTAAGGTCTATTTTGCGTATCCCATTTCAATATCTATCTACGAACTAGTGGTGGTAATTCCAAATATTTGCCTCAACCAGACGTCAAATACCATGCTGTTGATTTATCTAGCTTTGTCGATCCTCCTAAGAGAATTTTTCTTTAGAACGCCGTTTGATCACATTTGCCTAAGCGAAAATTTCCGCTCCAATCAGTTTCTCTGACCCACTTTTCTTTATATAAACCACTCTTAATCGCAATGATCAATTACGGACAAATGTGAAAACTGTAATATGCGAAATTTTCAACCACGTATGGGGTAATTTTGACGGATTAGCACTATCTTGTCTTGATTAGTTTTGAAACTGATGTTATCTAGATCATAAACCAGTGTTTATGCTATTCGTTACGAAACGGGAGCCTATTTAAATCCTAAAAACCCACGCTACTGTGCGAAGAATTAACCAAGTTACCTTTGATTGCCTTAAATAAAGTTAGCCAGGTCGAAGTTGTAACAGATGAAACAGTGAAAATAGCACGCATTACTACATTGAATCGATTATGCTTGAAGAGTTAAAAGTACAAAAAGTTAGACGTCTCAACCGAAGGCGTATGACATCACTCTATGTGCTCATATCTGCATCTTAATTGAGTCATCGCACTTCCCGACCCACGCAAGGTGTTTATTGAAGGACAGCCAAATCACGATATTGTGTTGTATGAAATAGAAGTTTTGTCGATCTCGTCTCAAGCCCATTTCCAGAGTGATAAACTGATTTTGCGAAGCTCCAGCGTTTCGCATTTCAAACCAGGCCGAACCGTGGAGTTGCCCTAATTGGATAAAAATAATCTAATAAAGTTGCGAAACTGTATTGCTACTGAAGTACAGTTCCACTTGAAGTAACCTCTAAATTTAGCTACTTTTTACAGTACGCGCCTTGGTCGCATTACTTTTGCCGTTTGGTAAATTTTAAATTGCATCGTCAACTGATGTTTGCGGATTACATTGTTTTACGAAATAATTCTGTTTTGATAACCGAGCCAAGAATTTTACAAGACTTATTAAGAGAAGGAACATATTCGTCAAACACAGTGCATTGTTGTAATATTTGGTGTTATGCAATATCTGTAAGTGTTTTTATTTCATAAGGCTACAATGTTGCTCAATCGTGAGCCACTTTGGGGAAATTCCTCTGATTTATTATCACTTGCTCATATAAGGTTTTTTGCCTTACATGTTGTATATTTAACGTTTCTCAAATACAACTTAGCATACGAATATGCGAATAACAGCATGTACATGCAAAACATATGGCCGCATGAACGAATTCAAAATGATATGTTTAGGGAATTCTAAACTTTCGTCTCGTTTGCACACCTGTGTATTATTAGGTACACGATTTCATGGTATATCGGGTGGCTAAATGTGAGGACATGTTCAGCACCTTCATTACTCATAATTATTTTGGCTAAATGGCCAATTACAGTGAGCCGAGTTTATTAACAATAGTTTACATTCTGTGCATTTGACATACGTGAATATTGTTGCACACGTATTTCGTTAGCGTAGCAAACGTGCATATTTCCTTTCATCATCACTGTACCGCGTTGTTTATATTGGAAATGTACACCGCTAGACTCTTCGTCACACAAATATGATCTACTAAGTAATTGCACTATACCGCAAGTTCTTGTGGTACTATGATACGAAGGACAATTAGCGACCTCTAATGAACCTTTTCGTGTAGCGTTAACAGCACTTTCTTTGGGTGTCATTTCGTCATCATGCACATCGCTTTCATATATTCCTATAATAAACTTGGCCGCTTCGTTACCGCTAGCAAATATCTGCCCTATTTAAAAAATTGGAAAAATTTTGAAACTTGGCAATATTTACACTTTCGATAGTACTAGCGACTGACATGTTAAATAGACCGATTTGCGTAGTAATATCTTACTTCAGCTCCTTGACACAAACTTAATAGCTTTGCAAATTAATGTAGATTAGAGCCCAGTGTATTTTCGTGTTATTCATTGTCAACTTTTATATAGATTTGAGAGCTCAATTCAACCTCACGTGATCGATATCAAAAAACGAGTTAGCATCACCCGGTTTTCGACTACAATTACACTTCTGCGCCTAGAAGTCTTAATGTATTAAGCGTGCTGCAAATGATTAAATGATTAACGACCAGGTGTTACTGTGAACACTGCTTACTGACTTTTTAAAAACAATTTCCCTCTCTCTCTCTCCCGCTCTTTATATATATATATATATATATATATATATATATATATGTACCCCAGATATAAGCGTAGTTTTGAATATTTAAGATTGAAATAAAAGTTCTGGACTTTTTCAAACCTCCATCAAGTCACTTTTGGTAGAGGTAGCTGGACCTACGTAGTTTTTTAAGGGAAATCTACATACACATTTTCTTAAATATCTTTTGAAATATCTAATAAACACCGGTTTCTATACTACTTCAAAAACTAACCTAACAATATAAATATTCAAAATAATCATGATCGACACCAACAGTACGACAAGCAAATTGTTATTATGTTAACTTTACGATAAGAAAATTAGAATAAAAAAGCTCAGTCACATGTGACAATTTGAAAGCTTGAAGCACCTAGAAATCGTTGAGAACGCTTACAGCGCCTAGATGATTGCGTATTTTGTAGTCGGTTTCTATCTTAAAGCGTACCAATATATTCTTAGTCCAAATAAGCGTAATAGGTGACAATTAGTATGTAATCCAAAGTATTTGAACTAGAACTGCCCAAAAATTAAATTTCGTCAATCTTACTTAGTATTAATCTACAGAGCGATATGTCAAAAAAAAATACACCGATTATTTTTAATGGATAACTTTCAAGTAGCGCAGACGATACAAACTTATGAACAGATTCTAGCTGAAATCTATAAAGTGCACGTTGAAACTAAAATCGATAGCACATCTCGCACTAGCGCTTTTTACGAGGAAGAAATATAAGTCATCGGTATAAGGTAAACGTAGCAAACATCAATAATATATACATACATGGGTGCGCGGAGTAACTCAAATCAAAATAAAAAAATTTTACCATATTTAATAATGTCTAAAAGGTTTATTTGTCGCTAAAACGACACTCCTAGCAATCCAACGTTCTCGGAATGTTCCAATTACATATCACCCAGGCTCCTATGAGCAACAGACAAGCAACGACAGCTGAAGTTGAAGGGCGATCTAAAGAGTCAGTGCAACTCGGGTCTCTTCAAGTATAATACGTTACCATTTATAAAACTAACAATTGTTTCCAATTGAGTTCGATTAAAAGGTGCGGCAAACACTCATTTTTGGGATTTGATTTAAATGGATGGAGATGGCCGCTGTTGCTACAAATGTGAAAGTTTCGCATATTTTAAAGGAGTCGAAAGTTACAGCTTTACTCAAGCAAATTGACGGCAAGCAGGCCGTCCGTCACACTGGCAAAATGGACACTGGTAAAATTTAAAACTAAAAGTCACTTTTTCAATACCGGCAGAAGCGTTATAGGATTTTTTGTGAAAAATTTAAACCTTGCATGTACTTATCAGCGAACAACATGTATGTAGCTACAAACATATGTATGTAGCTATAAAGGCCACTGAAGCCGTCGTGTATATATATATATATACTAAAAGATATCGTAATAATATAAAACCATCGTATTTGCAAATGTGCAAACAAGTGGTCAGTGAAACTAAGTCCTCATGGATTCCGTAAGGCAATACGACAATAACTAAAATGTATATAATACATGTGAATAATTCATGTTACGAGCGTAATTTAAAAAAAGGTAATCGTATTACCGACAATGCATGTACATATGAAACGTACTTCCTTGCCTTGAAACGTATTTTGAGAGTAATCATACTTAGTTTTAAAAGTAGGGTCCACATACGATATTTAGCTCAATGCAGTTGCGTATACGCATTACAACAACTCACTTTATCTATGTTTACCTCAAAATTCCTTTTGTACCATGAAATCAGTTTACACGTCGATTGCTTGATTGTGACGCCACGTCCGACTTGACTTCGCAGAATAGCCTAAACGTGCTTTTACACAGTAGTGAGATATTCTTTACCCTTGCTGAATCTTACCAATACGGCCCAGTAACGGGTGCGTTAATCTATTTCACACTTCAATGACCGAGATAGAAGGAGGGTCAGAGAGATTATAAAAAGTGACAATTCTGTATTATCTTTTATCCGAAGGAATATGCTAAACGCTTAGCCAACTGACTCGTTGAGTTTGTTTTGTCAATAATAACTAAAAAAACTTCAAATTAGAGTACGGGTGAATGCTCTTCGATATGGTAATAATGCTTATAGCTCGCATTTGTCAGGCTTATCGAAGATATACGTGTATGAGCATTATCCAAGGTGGTAAGATGTATACTAATCCTGTATACTTTTTGTCTATCGGTAAATCTTCCGGGTGCCACACCATGCGTGAGGACAGCATACAGGTTGAAGTGCAATGCAGTCTTATAAGTAGTTTATTGAGAGGATAAGACAGACTGCCTGCTCTGTAGTATTATTCATGGGTTGAACTGTAGGGAGTTTGGATTTAACTATCCCTTCCTTGAGATTTAGTTGGGATCTATTGTTTTGTGCTGTGCTCGTTCCGACCCTTGTTTGGCACCTTTCTCTCCTCTTTTAAACTTTAAATATACCTTCTCGTTTTTATCTCCATTTGAGGCAAGCAAATGATTGCGATGCTTTTTGGCGGATATTTAATGAGTATCTTTTGTTTTTAGTCCTGATATTATTATGTGAAGTGCATTAAGCTCCAAAACTCTACACCCAGCTTCTCCTGGGTTAAACATGCGAACATAGGATTTATACAGTCAGAAGGCATGCTTTGTTAAGGTTTCCCTGGAAAAAGTCTGTTGGTTCAATGCACGTTATCTTCCGTTCTAAGAAAATCTACGTGCGTCAGCGGTAGCCGATAATGTTTCGGATTTAAGGATCACATTCAAATTGCGATTTTTTTCAAATTATCAGGGAACGATGAGGCTGTGTTGAGTCGCGGCATTTCAACGGCAGTCTCATCCTCCATAGCACCTTTTTCTATCCACAAATGATCGTTGAATGTTGGCAATGAAGCTACACGTGAAGGCAACTCCCCGTAGCCGAGTGGCGTTGGCACAGCTGATCCTCCACATAAAGACGCCAGGGTGCTGTTATGTTGAATCCTGCCGTTTACGATGTGGAGATTGTCGTCGATGCTCGCGGCGGTCGTATTCGCAATGGGGATGTTGTTGGTGCGACACTTCGTCAGGTAAACGGGCGTAATGGCTACTACCGCTAGAGCTCTGCTGCAACGACAGCGGGCAGCGTTGGCCGCGCGTTATGGCGGCAGCAAACTCGGGTGGCGCGGGCGCACTAGTCGTATAGGCACAGCCTGACGTCACTCTCTCGGTGAGTATCTTTTGACACATGTAGACGGGATACCAAAGCGCTGAACTAGTCGTCGAGAGCTTCTTGCTTGCTTCGCTGCTGCTGGGCCCGGGAATGACGCTGTTGTTGCTAGCGTTCGGGCCCGTACTGCTTGCGCTGTTCGTCTTGTGCTGGTTGTTGTTGCTCGACGGCTTGATATCAAGGTTTTCGGTACCGCAGAATGGGTCGTCTTTGCCGTTGGAGCTGAATAAACAGCAGCAAAGGAGGGTGCGCGCGATGCGTCGGAAACCATTGCGGAAGCGTGTGCTCATCACCACGTAGATGAACGGATTAACGCAGGAGTTAATGAACGCGCATAGATTAATTAGAAGCATCGTGCTGAAGTAATTGTGGTTCTGCATGTAGTTTGCGCCGGGGAATTGGGTGGCACTCGTGACGATAAAGCATGGCGTCCACGAAACGCCGAACGCGATAGTTATAATCATCATTATTTTAGCGACCTGCGAGATCACACGGCTTGAATGGTCAGTGAAAAAATCGCTTAGTTTGAGCGAGAAGATGGAAGCGGACAAAAAAGACCAGTCCACTTGCACTCTTCCTATCGGCTTTCTCTCGTACTTAGCTTGGAAATGCTGCATCAAAAGAAATACGCTGGCCTAATAGGCTGATTGATCGATTCTGAAAAGTGGTACACGAAAAAAGAGTATTGTATCCCAGGGAGTCCAACAATGTTTCAAGATTGCAACAACATGTTGTGCACGCCTGCACGACCGCATGGGAATCTATTTCATCGAATAGGCACTCGTCTTGTGGAAACCTTCCTCCACTTACAAGCATGACCGCCTGATCATATTTGTAGCATCAATTACGAATCACTCTGCTATTCCGGCTTGCCGCATTCGTTGTGCACCATTGACATTGGTGACAAAAAGCGGCTGGGAAGGTGTTAAACTTCCTGGACACCTGAATTTCAGGGTCTCCACAGATGCGAGCGGCATGACATGAAAACGCCAATGCAGTCGAGCATCTGATTGGGTCGCCAGCCACAGAGGCCAAATCAGAAATGGAGTGGAATGGATTGCAAGAAAATACTGAATTTTCCAAATGAGGAAACCGTTACTTAAAACGCAGCGAAACGAATTTTTCTTCTATTGGCATCTTGCCGTCGCAAGCTCCCATGGCGGCATAATGAGATGCCTTGTAGTAGACACCGAGTGACCTTATAACACGTCCATCCTGCAACAATAAAGAAAAGTAATGTTATAGTGTTCAACTTGAGTGAATTAAAGTGTATTATGTACTTAACAGTCTACATTGTACAACACTGCTCTACTAATGATAGCCTAGAATTTTTGATATCATGGGTCTCTAGTGTGCTGATGTCGGCGGATGACAAGCAAGGATTATGAAAGTAGGCATTCCTAATATTTTAAAATTGTTTTTTAAAGGTACGTCGTACTAATGTAAAATACAAGCAGTTAACTCTTTTTGGTCAGTCGTTAGAATTTTTAGTGAGCGGTCAGCCATAAATTTACGGTTGCAGTAAACGTAAAGACAATCATTTACCGAAAGTGAGACAAGTCAACGTCCTTTACAAAATAATAAACTCCATGAAATTTTTCAGAAGTACAATTTATTTTACCATCAAAATAAAGCACCTTTGATAGTTGAAAAAATATCTCATGTTTGCTCCAGCTTAAAGAAAAGCTGGATTACAGGGATTACTTTTACGTCGCGTTTCCTCTAACTACCTGTTGGAGCAAGAATGAACTGCTATAACGGCAGAATTTCCATCAGTCTGTATTATAGACGAGCCTAAGGCGCATCTCTTTAGTGTCATCATAGCTTTATCTGCTATGAATTACAGCTCGGTGGGAAAAGGAAGTACTATACTGTAACATATCGCAATTGAAGTGTAGTAACAATAATTCTATGATAACTAGTATCCGAATTACGAAAATACATATATACATAAATATAATTGCGTGTATATACATTTATCGTCACCTACTACCCAACGGCCTCATATTTTATTTCCTCTTCCTTTTTTCTTTCTCTCCACTTTTGATATATTTATGAGTACAATATAATCTAGCTTGTCAATAATAATTGCATACAATTTACTTAGTTACAGTATCGTCGTTAGTGATGACGCTTGCGCACGTTACCTTACACCATAAAGCATGCACCTTGTTTTTTATCTTTAGGTGTGAGATGTCGGAAAAAGCCGAAATAGGTGGCCCGTGCGTCTTCTAAGGAAAGTCTTGGTAGAACTCTTTGCATCGGAATAACAGATAGACCCTTGGATCACAAGCAAATGTACGGTCGACCCTGAAGTCCATATTGCTCATTCGTCATGGTAAAGAAATTTGCAGCCTTCAAAAGTGAGCAATTGCGGAACCAATAAACCCTAGCTCTAATAAATTCAATCTTGCTCCGGGCTCATCAACCCCTGGTTGTTTTAAAGAAACTGACCAACGATGAATTTCTCTTGTCTCATCACGCATTTGCATTTCCGTCATGATTTACTGTTTACTTGAGCATGTACTGCTGTGCGGCTAAGCAATTAGCTGCACAAGCAAATCAAAACCGGTTATTGTGTCTACAAGGGTCTTATGGCAAGCGAAATAAGGTTTGTCGTTTCCTTGTTTACCTATTGCTATAATATGCTTCCACTTCTACTTAATGTAGAGCTATCATGAATACTTACTACATCTGAGTTTCACGGAAATCACCTGTTTGCCGACAAGCAATATCCAAGAAGTTACTGTTGATTATTTTTTAGAGAGAGTTTATATTGCTTGGGCACGCCTTTCCTTCTTGAATACATCCTAATCCGAATTTAAATGTGTCCATGCTTTAATTGACTTAAGGCTTTAATTGACAATAACGTTCGATCAGTAAATACCTACTCTTCAACGGCAATAAGTTTTGGCCCTATTCGTGTACATACTCTTTTTCAGTATTGTGTGGTGATAGAAAAAATTGAGTTCGTGATGCTTGATCCTATTTCCGTAGACTATGTCTGCAATTCGTGGGATCACAATGAAAGAGGCTAGTGCAGGTTGAGATTACTTGTTAGGGAAATATTAATATGGCATCGGTTAAGAAATCTGAGGACGCTCAATTGATGAGTCGCATTTTATCACTAACGCGCTGAATCTTACCATGAATCGGTCTTACTCCCATACAACCAACAATATCCCAAAAGTTACACAGACCCGAAATCACAATACATAAGTTTATGTAAGTCAGACTACTGGTAGACTACCACCACGATCAGACCTCCCTGCTGTGTTGTGCTATTCATTGGTGGAGCTTTACCATTCGATTTTAATACAGGGAGATAAATCAAGAAGCCACGACAAAGTTTCTGAAAACAAGGCTATACAGGTTTCGAAGTGGCCTTTTTGAAAACAGTCTAGCTGGTTAGGCCTCATGGAAATTGAGCGTGGGATCGAGACCGAAAATAAAATTGAATGGAATGTACGCAAAACTTTCATAACAGCTTCGAAGAACCTGAAGGGTACATATTCCGATCGCTGCGTCATCAAGCAGTCGGTCACCCCGTACTCCTCCAAAAGCAACTCATCCGCAGAAAACGGTACGGCAAGGTGTAAGGTATCCCGGTAGTCAGCCCTGAAGGCTGGCCGCCCTACTTTGGCTGATGCGAGGGCTGCGGCTATTAACCTCGGGTTCCAACCAAGGTCGATGAGGAGTCTCCATTGGCTCCTCGGCTGCGCGGAGTTGGCAGCACTTCGGTGTTGTCTGCGGGGCTTCCTGCTGCCTGGGGTTCAGGCATAATGCGGCGTCTGCCATTGACTAGCCGCTACGTATCCGATTGTATGGTGCAGGAAGAGGGCGCAAAAGGTTAGCAAAGCAAGCGTGTCACAATAGCTCCCAAAACCAATGGGGCTGGCCGAAACAATGCTGTCAACCTTCGTGGTGCATCGGCATAGAAACGGTACGTACGGGTTCTCCAGTTAAAAGGAAGTAACGCGCTATGAGTTTGCACAATGACTAGACACCATTGCTGTATAAAGCTTCACTATGAGTGCATGTAAAAGCATATTTGAAGAAGATTCGCTCACAAACGAAGCCAAACCGAACCAGTATGCTTCGTGGTGGAGGCTGCAGGTCCGTACATTGGGGAGCCAAGCCCAGGAGCGTTGTAATACTTCCAGTCCAGCATGCCAGGTAAATGGTGTTTTATCTCCTGTCCCTGTTAGTCACAGGCATACCGCTATAACACACTGATGAGTTCAATTTTTCAAGAATTGAAACGAATAGGCCGTCTAAATTCTGCAGCTGGCCTCATTTTATCCCCGCACCTTTAGCAGTCTGCAAAATGATTTTAGATTATGCAGCTGGAATTCAGATGACTGTAGCTTTGAGAATAAAGATCGGTCCACGCACCCACTATTCACCTTGCTGAACACGCCTCTCGTCATAAGTTCGTTTACAAAAGCTTTCTGGTATTTTGTGGATGATTTCAAATATAAATGCCTGCTTAATGCGATAAATTCGTTTACTTCCGGGAACTGATAGGAACTGTAAGTTTGCGTCGCATCAAGACAAAACGAAACATCGGAATTAACCGATAAAAATAAGTACTGCTTTAATTGTGATGTTTGGCTAATCTCTAGCTACCTTCTATGTATGCTGTATGTAGTATGTATGCTATGTAGCTATAGGAGTAAGCTTAACAGTTCTCGGCGTTGTCGCGGCCCTGCCTGACTGAAAAGCTGGTATTTACTATAGTAAATTATTGTTGTAGTCAATTGGCTGCATGTTTGAAAAATGTGTGGTATAGATCTTTATAACCTTTAACTCCGTGCGGAGCTAATGTAGCTCGAAGTTGTGCAAGGAACGATTTCAAACTTAATTCGAGCGCACATTTGCAGATGAGCGGTTATAATGGTCGCTATGGTCGTAACTCGTACGAATGCTAATGTTTGAGCGCCTGTAATCTAATAACTAGTTCCCCATTGTAGGTTTGGTTTTGTCTGTCCTGACGGCCGATACAAGTGACTAAAAGTTAATATGATCTCATGCTTTAGGTGCGATATATATATGCATTACAGAGGCGGATGCATAGTAAATATGCATGTAGGTGCGTACCACGAAACCTCCTATACAAATATGTATCAGCATAATTCCATGGATAGATCGAATCCTTAATTCACGGTAAAAGTATACTGCAATTTTTACGTATAGCTTTAATATTATTAACAGTGCACCCCGTTCGACACATGTGGCGACAAGAGTGAGTACGTTGGCGAACACTACGATAGTCTGGAGGTACAGCATAGCGGTGCACAGACCGTCGGTCATGAAGGAGAATGAAGCAGGAGCTGCGAGCTCTAAAAGTTTCATCGGCAGCACGAAAGATCCGACCGAAAAATCGCATACGGCCAAATTAACGATGTAATAATTGTCGACAGTGTGCATCCGTCGATTCGACCACACCGTATAGATCACCATAGAATTTCCTGGAACCGTTTAACATTATGTTAGTGTTTATGTGATTCCATCCATTGCAGTGTTTCATTTCTAATTACACTGCGCAGAAACATCTCCGAAATATGTCTTTAGTTAGTATACTTTGCTAAAGCTCTGAAGCGTTGATTCTTCGTATTTGTACAAAGGCAGCTTTCTTATCTACATTTGATAAAGATGTATTATAAGCAAAACTAGTCAAAAAAAATCTCGCTATCTTTGCGCAGGTGAGTTAGCCAATTAAACTATTTAAAAGCCAATTTTGGGGCAGGGGTTGGAAAGTTCTGACGAAAACCCTAATTTTTCCCCATATCGTTAGGAATTAAAATACCTTCGCAGAGCTTAAGAGCCCCAAGATATTGTTGCCTACAGTATCGCGTAAAACATTTGACCTCTTTGTCAGTAGCGCATAATTGTAATTTGCCTAATAATATATGCTGAAAGATTTAAAATAAGTCGATCAACATATATGATGCGGAGTCGTCCTCGGTCTAAGTAAGGCCCGTTCTCGTTGCTTTGTACACGCGACGGAAGCATAAATTATGTAATAAACCCCACGAAAATGTACATTATTCCGCATAATGGGAGAATTATCTGGAATCTGTTTCCCGTTTCTTATGAATGTCCTCTGTTAATGAATGTAATGCTTTAATGTGTGCATTATAAGAAAATTACCTAAACTTTGGCTATAACAAAAACAATACCATGAAAGGGTTGTATATGAGCTCATCCATTTCGGCGTAGCGTTCGTTTTTGCCGAAAGGCTCCACAGAACGGTCTGGTATAAATGCAAAAAGATCTTTATTTTTACGCATATACTTAATTTTATCCGATTAGCACTATTAACTCGTTTCAGTAAAATAGTTCCTAATGCCATCAGCCATTCAGGCTAGTGGCTTCGAAAAAAGTTATTTCTGATAGTGTTGTCGTCTCCAACAACTAGGCTTCTAGGAGGAAAACAATGGCGAAGACACAACTTGACCATGGTCTGCGAGGCAGCACAGCTAAGACCACCAGTGTTAAGGCGAGCACCGTCATTTTCTAAACCACCCGAGAAACGTCAACTTTGATATTTTTATGATTGAAACAAAGTAACGTTCGTCGAATTTTCTCTTGCAGTCGATCCTGTTTGCACTGTATACAATAAATCTAATTTATAGATGTTTTGCGAATAATGATGGAATACGGAAATTTATGTTATGTCTCTATCCTACTGAAGCAAGTGATATGTCTCTGCGAGCTGTGTTACTTATTTGTGCCACTGAATGTCGTTCCAGAATATATCCAAGCAACCCCATTCACGGTTAGGAAACGTTCCTGTTTCCATAATTTCAGGTAATTCGTTTTATAAGTTTGAAAAAAAAGTTGCTAACCAGCATTTATATTTTTTAGGGCGGACCATCAGCCAACATTCAACGTCCAGGTAGCAGTTTTGGCATTATTTCGTAAGACGGACCCCATATATATGTATATGTGCAGTGTAAATGTCCGGTGGGGGTCGAACCCGTGCACCTGCGTGTCTTCTCCGGTCGCAAGGCGCATACGAATGCACCAAGCCACCGAACTCGACGCAAACCAACATCTAATGCTGGCTAGCAGCAACATCAGCGTATGACAAGTAGTATTTCTTAGTATTTGATATAATACCAACGCCCACATAAACAACGATTTTTTGTAGAAAACTATTTATATCTACGCGTAAGTCATAAATACAAAAGCACGCGAGTAGACACTTACGCAGTTTATCGAACTACCACTACTAATTACGAATAAATGACGTTTACCATTGTATATATAGGGTTCTGTAAAACGGACACTATATGTTCGACTGTGTAGTTCATTTTACCAAAGCTCATTCGACCAGTATTAAGATGTATGCTGAGTTTGAACGATGTCGATAAACGTCCGCATACATACATGCGTGCATACATACATACACACATTGTGTACGGCAATCCCACTCAACGAATAGTAAATACATCGGCGCCCTGCTCACCACACGTGCAGCAATAAACAAGTGTATTCAAGTCTGGTTGATAAGCATAGCTTTCTCCAGCATCAGAGTACTCCTATACCTACATGACAATGCAGGTTCTGATAATTCTGTTTTAATATCTAGAGAAATTGGCAAAAATTTGAAAATTCATCACTTTAAACTGATACATTTATTTGACTTAGCTATACGCGCAGACCTTACTTTTAATATTCAACTGCATGGAAACTTATTTTTGCCCTTATCGTAACCCGTTTCAATGTGCTTTATCTATATGCCTAGCTCTGCCACCCATTATGTGATTTATACTAAATCTAAGTCACAAAACGAGCACAAGTCTATCCTCCTATGATAATCCCTCTAGAGATTTACAATTCTTTCCTAACTAAATGTAAAAAATTCACCAGGAAGAGCAAGGATCCAAACGAGTGCGAAAGCGGTAACAAACGAGAGTCAAACGATGGGAATCTGGGTGAAGTCCTGATAGGGACCCATATCGACGAAATCATTATTGGCGGTCATATGTTCACTACTCGACCCGTCAGTTTCGCCACTCTGTTTCTCACTGGCGAGATCTTCGTTGGCAGCACCATCCATCAGCAATATTATCTCATTAATGGGCCCACTTTGCCCATTAATTAGTGCCGGATTTAGAAAAGCCGTAGCGGTTGAGCCAGGGGGCCGACTAAAACCGAGACCTCCTAGGCCGCCGATAAAAGGTGATGACACGTTTAACTTCGCCACAGGAACCTGAGGTAGTGGCGAGAAGTGAATATTATGCATTATCTCATGGTCAAAAGCTAATGTCACAAATACTGAGACGATCGACGTTTAGGGAGCACATCAACTTCAGTAATGAAAGGCTCTTTGTGTTAGAAGCACCGAAATTAGTGCAGATCGCAGTCAGTAGGTAGTACTCATAGATGTCAGCAGACCATCGATGATGTGGGTGGTCCTGGCGTCTGTTAACTATGTTGATGCAGAGATGTCGAATTGCTGTGGCAACTAGAGAATTCCAGATATGCACAAAACAGACAAAAAACACCGAAAAACAAGGTTAGGGTGACATTTAAAATGCTGTCTTGTATTTAATCGATATGTCATTATTAGCGTTTGGTCTACACTTGGATAAACATAATAGCAACGTCGTTACGTTCTGTAATTTATCGGCGAAGTCTGTTCAGCTGAATACGAACTATTGCTATTAAAAGACTACCCAATGTATATGGATGTGCACATTTTGATGCAAGAGCATGAAGCAGCTTACAGCGTAACAAACATAAATTTTTCCCCTTCCGCAACTATCTACAATATGATTTGAATGATGTCTGAAGTGTTTCTCACTATTTAATAGCGCACATACAACTAAGTTCTATTAATAAAATTTTTTTTTATCAAGCTTTCACCTTGAAAACTTCTCATTCAAGGAGCGCGCTTTGTCTGGCCTTTTCAACTCTTCAAATAACTGAGAAACTATCTAATGTCACGCCGTAATAGATCATTTTCTTCTGGCCAGTTAAAATCACCATAAGGCCAAATATGCATATCGTCTACGTCAGTTTTCGATGGTCTATTTGATGCCTAATAACGAATCAATTTCGCTCAGATAACTTAAATTTTTCTTACGAATTTGTTGAATTTTACTCACGAATTGGCTTGTAAATATCGGTAATATTTTATGTATATCAATTGAATCAACGTAAATCCTCGAAATGAGTGTATCAAAGTTAGCATAAATGCATCGCTTCGAACGCCTTATTAAATCTCTGGTATGGCTCTAAGCAAGTTTTAGTCGATATAAATTTAGATATGTGGCTACTTCTACGATTGTGGATACAGATAATCATTATAGAAATAAAAATGTTTTGATATTATAACACGCGTATTTTCTACTGGAGATTATCAATGGTCCTCTAAAGGTCCTCTAAAAGTCCCTCCCTTAGACTTGCTGATGTTTGACACAACTTGATCATATGTCTATTTTTATGCCTATTTTATGCCTATTCTAATTTTATGCCTATTTTTAAAACCCTTCTCATTCAAGTGCAGAATCTGTGCTTGTAGAGTCATACCACGTTCCCACTTGCAAATGCTTAACGAACCATTAACTGAATGGTTAAATATCATAATTGTCGCGTAATATCCCTAACCTTTGAAGTCAAGCAAAGTTATTGCAATTCTCAGTGCAAATGTGGCTTAAAGCCGTCGGCAGTTACGGAAATTACAATATAAGCCATACAGTCCTAAAAAGTGTTTAAAGTGTAAGCATTTTTTAAACATACAATCAATTGTGATTAGAAGTTTTCAAACGTTTTTTGATTAAAACTTTAGCATAATGACAACATGTTTAGTATTTCTGATAATGCCAATAAGAATCATTCTCAGAATTAGCATTTTTAAATGTTGAAAATAACATGGAAACAAAGGTGCATCAGGTATTTCGCTACGGTTTGTCTTAGAACAATAATCACATATTAATTAACCCCGACGTATATTAACGGAACAGCAGTTTTATCGTTTAGATTTTCGTACAAATATGTATTACAAACAGAAAATTAGTCGCACATGTGGATTATAATGCACACAGCATAGTAGAGTATAAGTCACCATAAACTTAACTATATATTTATACCTTTAATTTGAAATAGTTCTTTTAGCTTCACTGGAAAACTTTTTTGATAACATAAAACTATGAATTTCGAAAGACGACGACCCTAAACGGTGCTAAGCAACAAGTAAAGGTGCGGGGTGACTAGGTGGCTTCGTGAATCTGTAATCTTGGGAGTCGTTTTTATTTTAGGTATGAAAAATATTTTCTGATACGTTACCGTGTATGAGCTTCACGCGACAAGGGCAGTTAGAATAGTACAGATCCCGTGCAAACGTACCATTACCTTCTATCTTCCCCAAAAGTCCAAAAGAGTACGCTCTTTTGAGATCCAAAGGTTGCTCTGAGATCATCATCCTTAATGAGATCTTCCAACCAGTGAGAAGTAAACCTTTGTCTATCCGGAGATTTCTGAAGGGTCGCAAAGATGCAAGGACAGCACACAAGAACAATTTCATTCATATGCAACCGACATATAGACTCTCGTGCAAATACAATGGTATCATCTGACTGTAGAAAAAGCCGGCACCAGAACCTCGCAAAGCTAGGCGCCCTCGAGACTATGACTGCTTCGAACGTTTTGCGACGTTGTTGTTTTGCATACTGATCTCGATGTCAAACTTCTCTATAATTCCGATCACATTCTCTATCTTTTCGAGTGCAGTTTGAGTGTGACCTTGCATAGACGATGGAAAAGTTCTAAACAGAGACTTCCTCTAAAAACTTTCTTAGTCTAGGCGCAGCCATTTGGTATATTTGTGCCCTCATTAAAATCAAGGCCTCAAAAAAACAACGTTTTCAAACAAGTTCTCGCATAAAATTAGCGAAAACCGTTTAAACAAACCTCTCAGACAGGAAGGCTTTTACTTTTTGTATAAACAACTACAAGTTTCCGCACGTGTTTTTAACTAGGTAAATGTGATTTCATGTTTAACGAAACACACACTATGCTACATCACTTCTGCGTTATTTTGAAAATTGACTAGTATAAATATTCAATGTAACTAGAATTGGAACCATTATATTTCAAACAGTTTTTGTTACACTGGTTTTCCAGAAAAAAATATTAGGAAAATCTCAGTGATAGGTTATTTTATCTCGGTGATAAATTAGTTTAATTTATAAGGCTTTCGGTGTACGTTTATGATTTGAACCGATTTTTCAAGTTATTTAAGTTATTGTAGTCTTATAGTTGTGTTATGTGCTTTATTTTTTCGTTAGAAGACGTTCATACTTTTGAAATAAGTTTTACAATTTTGCCTGCCGCTGCTCCATCTTCTGATGCAACAATAAATTGAAGCGAGGCAATTGACAGTAAAAAGCGATTAGAAAGTCCTAGCACCCAAAAACGAAATTCTGTCACGTCGAAAAAGGGTCAGTGTACCTCAAAAACGGAAGCTTGTTGTTAGGTCTCGTAGGAAAACCTAACCAGTTCGAAGGCGGAGCAGTCCTATCACGTTAGACGTCCGTTTATCAGCAAGGGGAAACTAAGCGTGCACAACTAACGAAGGATTTTCCCTAAAAAGAATCAAGCTTAAGTTGAGAAAAGGTCTATGTACCCGTAAAACACCGAGCTTGGTCGTCCGTCTCTCGCTCGGAGATCTGTCATACCACTAACTTAACACCACTTGAAAAAACGCATGAATTCTTTTTACGGGGTTTCAGTTCGATTTTCATGCTGTCTCACTCACTCTGATTGAAGCGCACAGGTTAATAGCGACAGAGTATGGTAAAAGAACAAGGCTAAAGTCGTCTTGTCTACTCTTCATAAGCCAACTCTTCAATTTAAGGCAGCAAGAGAAGGCGCTTTATCAAAAACGTAAACATTTACTCCTCGGAGCCAAGACAATGTCAGCAAACATGTGGATAAATTTGCAGATACGCTTAAGAGTATTTAAAATAACGTAAACAGATTGTTAGACGTGCATGATTTGGTTGAACAGGACTTACAGAAGTTCATAGCGCTTTAGACAGTGTTTACGCATAGACGTACGCAAATGGTTAGAGGTATCTGTATGCATATGTAAATACACATATTTAGCAAATGGTGAATCTCTGTGAATGTGCTGCTTGGCACAATCGCATTTCGCGTAAGAATTCAACCTTTTTAAGAAAAGAAACAACAGCAAAGTGCATTTTGTGACCTGAATGACAGGGAGGACCATTGCGGTCGATCCGATGCATATTCTATTTTATAAGGGGCATGCAGTATTCTGTGCCGTCCGTACGAGATGAACGTCATGAAGATGGTACGTTCACGCACACTGTTTACCAATTTGTTTTAAATTAGTTCGTATGTGCCCCATTATTTGCTATGTATTTACCAAAATCGTTCATTTTTACGAACGATCCAATAGTAGTTGCACCACTACATGTTATGCTAATGTGCCAAGTTTCTGAAGTACGTAACGGGATCCGTACTAAGAGCTAATTTGCTCGTACAGCAATCTTTTGCGCGATTTTAAACTGCGGCGTGCAATGCTAAAGTTTCCAAATGCCCTTGGTTTGATGCCAATAGAATACTCTGCTTTTATCGGTGAATCAACAATTTGAAGGACGAAAAACTTTGAGCAAGGCCGATTTTCTTTTAGTGGCACCTTCATTGTTACAATATACGCCTTTCCTCAACTAGATTGTTGCAAATAGAATCATCACCTAAAAGGCATGTTCTTTGCGAGTTCTCCCGTATACCGCACGGAATATGTTTTCGTCAGGAATAAATTCAGCGTGTCTCTGCTTATGACGACTCTGTTCAAATACTAGGAACCGATTTTGCAGGTAGATGAAGTAACTCGCAACTATTAATCAGATGTTATAAGTTAAAAACGCCAATGCATTTCTTCTCTTTTTTTCAAAATACACGTTCTTTGTCATATATACTAAGAATTATCAATATCTAGTTTAGCGTGTTACACATCACAGACATATTGCGCGAAATGTGCTAACTGAGGACTAAATTAAACATAACGTGCAGTGCAAAAACCTAAATCAGATTATTCGTAAAAAACTTAAAAGTGCTGCGACTATATTATTGTTATTGTTATATGTGGTATGCAATTATTTTCCAAACGATAGATATATTTTAACAATTTTGGTTATCGCGTAGCGAGCGTTTTAAGGAATTGACTCCGATACTTGTCTCTCCTAGCTGGATTATGCTACATCACGTGCTGCGTGAAGCCGCTTTCACTTTTGGCTTGACCCGGGCTCTCTTTTTTATTTGGATTTGACCCTCAGAAAAAGCTCATTGAAAATACACTGACAAAATGGAGCCAGATTACAATTTAGCATGTTCTTTATTAACTTCTTCATGTTTAGAATTTCCGCCGTTTAAATAATAAGGGGCTGCCGGGGATTGTTCGAACTTCATCAACGTAATTGTAAAGAATGAGGAGACAAACTGTGCGGCCCGTAGAAGAAAATCTTTATTTCTTCGGATTTATAGCACTACCCAAAATATGGGTATAACATGATATACAATGCCAATGAAGCTTTATAAGCTTTATATAAGCTAGACCTACCCTCTGAGTGACGTTTTTCATCGACCCTCAAATGGTGTTCAAGCGGTGTTCGCCACTACTGTTCGCAAATTAATGTTCGCAGAATTCATTTTGTTAGGAATCATGGCCCTATTTCATAAAAACGTTTATCCAATTAAAAAACTTTGAATTTTTCTTCATTGTGTAAGTAGCATTAGAGAATTTTTTACCATTATACTACATGCAAATGGAGTTCTAGGCTCTATTTAGGCCTATAGAACTGGTGGCACCTGCCAGCCGAATTCCGCTGGCAGCAGGTAATTATTTTATGCTTAACTTAAAACTGTCGTGGGGTTAAAATGGCAAGAGTCCCCAAAGAGCTAAGTTTTGGTCACTGGTGTTTGGGTGCTTCAAGCACGAATTCTAGAACCTCTTACACAGTGAGTTTTCAAACATAACAAAGGAATTGATGTAGTACATGACGCAGAATATCGAGTTGCAATCTGATAATTCATTAAGCGGAAATCTTGATGGATTATTTGTAGTGAATTGTTATAAAAAAGACGATAAACGCCTTTTAAAGCGAGCCCATCCTAAACAAAACAACCAATGTGTAGCACCGATTCCTACTCCTTTTTTGTGAATAGCCACATAGCCTAACTTCGCTTCGAAAGTAGCTTTCAAAACTTCGAAACCTTAGGTCTGATTATTTTTATGGAGCTTTAGCCACTTCCACATAATTTCATACTCGCGTGCCAACAATATACGCTTGTACGCATTGTCGCATCCATAGAGGTAAAACTAGACCAAATGCTGCACCCAATTTTATTTATCCAACAATCGACAATGAAATTTGTAACATCTATCAACACATCATTAGTCAGCAGGGTAGCCTTTACAAGCGGATTTATCCTTGAGCGTCAATCAAGCTATAGAGTTTATCAGGCTATTATAACAAGCGCCTTAACCGGCTTTACCGTCTACTTCCATATACAGCAAGAGCAGCCGAGACGGTTTCTGATGGCACCACCTTTGTAATGATACTCATGTCAACCCCGCATTGGTTTAAGCAAAATCTGCCGTGTTTGTTTTAGAGCTATACTAATCTTGGTAAATCAGTAATGTCGCGAAAAGCTGCTAAATGAAATATCAACGCTCAGCGTCAAAGAAAGGTCTTGCAAATTATTTCATTAGTTATCCTGTCGTGACATGACATAGCTCCCACAATTACCAAACACAGGAGCATCAGACCTTAATGTTGGGCAATAAAAAATCGAATTTGCCGAAACAGCTGGCTAGTAGATTATTTATCAATTTGTAGCCGGTAGCAACCCAGCGAGATGCCCCACCTCTGGGTGCTTGTGTAACAAAATGTTTTCGCTTATATTTGAAAAAGTGACCAAGCTCATGAAGAAAGACTATTTCACTGCTGGTCTACGTCAGACCTTTATTACAACACGAATCTGTCATTCCTAGGCTGCGCAACGTGCGACCACGTCTTGTATGTCCTTTAAACGCCCGATAACTTCCAACAGCACTCCCGATGTGAGTAGGAAGCACCTTAAATTGACCATGCACCGACGTCAGGCCTACATTGCATAATAATAAGCGTAGCCACCTATCTTAAAAATATGTGCTACAATTTTGTGCTGCAGTAAAGAAATTAACGGGTTAGGTCCTGAACGTTCGCATTGTTAGTATAGAATTTTATCATGTCATCTATCGACCCTCATAACGTTCCTATGAAAATAGTACAAGTAACGGAGATTGCTACACAGGACCGAAGGTATTCAAATGCTGTACAAGATAATAAATCCCTTCAAATTTGATTGACGTATAACCCTATGTTAGAGGAGCGTGAAACCTATACTTACTGCTTGCCTCTGTAAATCAGGCTAATCCATTATTTAACACATTATGTAACAAACAAATAAAAGGATTTTTGCTCATTACTCTTTCATATAAATTTTGTGTCCGTTAGAATAAACTACCCGGGATTTTTACGTTTACGATGAGGTAAAGGAAAGTTTAACATAAATAGCGGCGTGTCTAAATGACCTAAATAATAGGTACGTCAGTGTTAGCCAAAAGATAAACCGTTCAACAAATTTTAAAATTTTAAATATAGAAACAAATGTGTATGAGAGATTCTATTTGGGTTTGTCTTAAAATAACGGTCTTAGAATTGATAACATGAGTGTCAATAAAACCAAATTTTTTATGTAAATACTAAAAACACGCTTTTTTGCAAACAGTTTTAGCCTTTTTTATTTATTGAACGTGAATAATGATTACTTTGGAACCTTTTGTTCTGAAGCCAATATTAACTTCAATAGCGGCGTAGTAAACAAAATTGTCGCAGTTGGATTACCAGAAATCTTTACATGGTTAACCAAACGGTGTGTATAGCGAGCTGTTTGGTAACCTTAAAATAGTTTTAAATAAAAATGGGGTAAAAGAAAAACATGCGGGGGTCAGAGCATGCGCTAATACTCACCGAGAGCCCTTTCAACTGGCAATATGAGGATTCTTTGGATGCGACGCGACAAATGATATGCAGAATACTATAGAAAAAATTGTATTTTTCAAGATCATTTTTCGCAGAAGTGGATGTTTCCCAGGCACACCAGGATGACAACATTTTGGAAAAGGTCTTGAGCTTAAAATAGATTCCGTGTGTTAAGGACTTATTTGTCCCTCTAAAGGTCAATGAACGTGTACCCTATGCCACACATTCATCACATGCATTCTCTATTCCAAAGGTTCTAGTCACTTCCTATATTAAAGGCCCTTGGCAAAGCCGTGGTTTACACTTCTAGGTCAACCACGGAAAGTCTGAGCCAGGATTTGTATCTACGCAGACAGACTAGATTAAAGTGCGGCGTGTGCGTATTCGAAGAACTTGTCCTGCTTCTAGCTCTCAACGTAATCGTCAATCGAATCCTGAAAAAATAGCGAAGCAAATTGTTTCTGATAGTAAAAGCGATCTCTCGCACAATATGGAGTTTTCTCTAAAATGCAATGGACAACTAGATTTAAATAGGCTTCTTTGACTTGTCTTAAAAAAGGCATAACTAATGGATCTTACAGTTTGTCAATCAACAGAGCTGGTAGACTTTTGACAGCACGTTGTGCATCCATTACGTTCCTTATCTACATTCCCATATTTTGCTCTCAGATTATTGTACTAAATTTTAGTTTACACAACGCTGTCTTTTTGTGCTGGGTTCAAACTAGATTAACTTTCCGTTACGCGTTTTAACATTACAAGTTGACATAATTGCGGCCAACTCTGTAAAGTTGACTGACGGACCTCAATATAATGAGAGATGATGGCAGCAGACTTAGATCAAGAAAGCACCAATGATTGCTTTCGAAGCCCCTGTAACAATCATAGGTACTCGATTTCTAAAGAACGCTATCGGAGCACCGGGGTATACAAATGCTCATATAAATAAATGCAGCATTCAACAACGGAAATAAATGAATACACCCCTGTTGTTGACTATATGTTAATAAATGAATGCGAAGCGTGCTTAGATAAACGTCTAAGTAGTGTCGAGAGTATTTAAGAGCTTGATGGTAACTTTAAGCAAGCTATTGTAGACATTCACACGATAATATCAGTAAACCGAAGTTGGTACCAGAACGCAGCGGTACAATTTCTAAAGGTTTCATTTAACGAAGGCTAGTCCCTCACGTTTACTAATGACTTTGTCCCACATTATTTCTAAAAGAACACGTCTTGTGTTCTATATTTTCATATTACCCATTCGTCATAGTGAAGTTTGCATGTATGATGTACACTACACAGCGCTACACCCTAAAATCTCCAGTACCTCAGGAGGAATTTTGTAACATTTCAATTTTGCTTTAGAGGAGTATTGTACGAAGGAGATAATAGTCAACTACCACATAAACATCTGGCTAACCGACTGACTTGTCATAATTACCAACGAAATATACAACTTGGGACAAAAGTATTGATTCATAGGCTGAACATGCACGACTGGCAAACAAGCCAATTTGCAAGGAGGAAAAGCCGCGGTATGGTCCCAATGTGCACTCACAATATAACCTATTTCCGAAATTATAGGAAGGAAAGGATAATACGATGGCTCAATCTATGCGAACGACCCGGGGCCTGACTTGAGAGTGCATGTGGAGAAGGTGCAAAGAAGATGCAAAAATTTCTCGTGATTAATTTCCTGTTACATTAAGACCACTAAGGCCGTGAATGTTAGCCACAAAATACAATTAGTGATAACATTCCAACAACAACAGAACGGAAAGGCCGTTTGCAGGAGTGAGAAGTCAGCTCTGTATTGTGGTGAGCTGCAATGCGATAAATGCAATAAGTTCTGTCAAGTTGAAGAAGAGAAAAAATTCTGACCCCCTGTGGGAAGGATATAAAAGTTATATGTAATACGAAATACAAAAGGGTATTCATAAAAAATCACTCTATGGTACAAATAATATATGGGTAATACAATATGTGCCTTCGTCGACTTTAATACTCATGATTAAAAGGATGTGATACCGATGATATGACCGAATGTGCCAAGAATTCTTGTACCATGCTAAATTCTGTCTCGCTCACCTGAATAATTACAACGGACATCATGGTTTATATCCATAAACATGGACCAGAGGCAGCATAAAATGTAACTGTTATCCGAAGGCAGTAATTGCGCACACAAGCACGCGAACGTGATGTTTGTTTAGGTTGAACTAATTTATGTCCACACACTCCCCCACAAGTCACCTCATTACTGAATGATTCTACCGGTTAGCAACGTAGTTGAAAATAACACTGTCTACGTTGCGCCAACGGCTTTCCTTAAAAAACCACGGCAAATTTTCTTTCAAAACTTCACGTGTTAGAACCTCACTAGTTGTTATCCAAGCCAGAATTGACGTGTTGAGTCAATTCTAATGAAACGATGCTACAGATGGTTGCAGTTTCTTTGATTGGCAGTCGCTTTTGGAGCTACTTGCGTGGGCCAATAAGGTCACACGAGCACCGTGAATAGAAAGATAGAATTTGAGGGATAGCGTCTGCTGAGCTAGCCGGACTTTGCTAAAAGTCTGGGTTTTTACCGTGAGACTATATCGCGGTTAGGGTCCAATAAAGGCACACCATCAGTTTTAGTGTCTAAAAGTGTTTTCTAATGCAGTTGACAAGAAAGGGGTACGCTGGGAAACCCAGCATGATACAACGAGCCTAGCGCCAAAAGGCTTGACAGACTTGTAACACCACGAAATGAATAACATTAGTAGGTCTGCGACCAACGACATTGCTCGCGAGCAAACACCGTGTGCTCTACTGTCTTTCAAGAACAGGCGGCTTGCCGCCAACATCACGATTCCTCGCACGGTACCCTTTCTATACTGGCCCTTTCCCTTGCCATTTTCCACTCCCACTACTGAATCGTGCACTCAAAGGGGATTTGCCTAGAACGCGGGTACCCCACGCTAAAGGCGCTCTCACGCCAGCCATGCGTTCACAAACCTCAACGAGCATTGAACTCACCGAGTACTCCTCTCCTTAAGGTGCCTTTCCCCAACAGGCCGCCCTCACTTCTGCGTAATTGAACGATTCACTTCTGGGAGCGGATATATGAAAGTCAGGTTATAGCTGGGTATTGTTAGGTACAGAATGTGCGGTGTAGGATTGTGTACTTCTCGTATTACCCCGAAAACCATACAACAATGTACATTAGAAAGATGTGAAGAAATTCATGATTATATGTCACCAACCAATATACGCACAGGCTGCTAAAATACGCCTGGTATTTCATATCACTTTGAAAGCAACACAAGGTTATGTCAATAAAACGTCAAAACCAAACGCTCACAGGCAGTGGCGATCGCACAAATGATAGCGAAGTGTCTGCATTACTAAAATTGAATTACGCGATAGAGCATGGAATACTACTATACCAATCTAGTAGAATAGACATTGTCTAACACTAATTTCAAGAATTTCCAAAAATCCAACTCTGGCTAATTGTATTCTACTTTTTAACATCGCAAAAAGGAAACATTTCCTTATGTATTATATTATAACGGAAAGTTTAGCTACGCAAGAAGTAATACTGCGGGCATTTCTTGCCTACAACACGCACCCCCCGATGTGCAAACTTGCCTTACCGAGTATACAAACAGCGGTAATATTATGTGAAGATGTTTTAGCTAAACTATTGATTCAAACGCAGGAGTCTTAAATGCCCCCCTGAGCCGTTCGCCCTTGCCGACGGTTTTCTTTTCCAAAAGGTGTTTTAAAGTCAAGTCCGCGACTTTCTATGAAAATTGTATTACTTGTTATATCGCCGACGGCTGCACATCATATGGCTTAGGCACGTGTAAAAAGCTTTAGCAAGGCAGAGTGCTTTTTTACCAAGCAGAATTTTTTGCTTTCTAAATTTGCGCTGTTAGACTGCATTTATAGATTCCAAACTGCTTTCGCTTGTACCTCAAACACATCGAATCTAGAAAAGGTAGTAAGTTTTCAGGGTCACAAAAGGACACGTACAAGACATAGGTAACGTGAAGCTAACGCTGAATAATCCCTGATAAGTTTAGTGCAAGGAAGTCCCAAATAGAAGCATAATTATGTGAGCGGTAGACCTGTTTACTATTGTGGTACTTATTAGAATTTAAGTTTTATACATGGTAAAGTTAAAGCAAATGGAAACAACTAAGCCTTCCAAGAAAGAATCCTGCGTTGGGTCCACTAAAGTCTTGAAAAACGCACGGTTACAGACAACAGTTCGAGCCCAAGGTCGTTTGATAACATATACTTTGTTTCTAAAGAATTGCAGTACTTCATGAGGTCAGATATGTGTCTTTCAATTTCATGCCCTCCCGTTTTGTCAAATATTGTCTTACGAATACCCAGCCTTCTTAAAACTGCGTCATATCACACGTACGATTCTTCTCTCGAAGACTTGGCTGCTCTAATAGTAAATTTTCATTTCAAACTGAGATGTTTATCGAATCAATACGTGCATAAAAAATAAAAGTCTAAGCTGTCAATGAAATTGAAAATTGAGTGCGCTCCAGTACCTAACGGCCTTAAAGAGTTTGCTGTTGGGACTAAAGTGAATAAAAGCAATGCAGTTTGGTATAAACAACAATTGGATTACCGGTTGTTACTTTTCAATAATAAATAAAATTTCTATACAGAGTAATGATTCAATAATCTTACTTAACATACATTACTTCTGTTATCAATAACAGAAGTCTTCCGGAGGAGACTCCTGTTAGGAGGAGAACTCACATTCCCGTTTTGCGTAACAAATGCTGTCTTAAATAGACACTCTCCCGTACGTCTCTTGAATGATTTGGTATGGGTTGTTTTAGAGTGTATTAATTACTGTCGCATATTGGGTCCCATTTAAGCTTTTTAAACTTCGAGGTGATGAGGTGCATTTCAACACCGTTAGTTGAAGGTACTATCTGATAGCTAACTTGGGGCTTCGTCGAATCATTTTGTTAACGCACATAGGGTTTCACAAAAGAGAAATCCTGGACATCCATCCTTAAAAGTAAAATTGAATTTACCAATGCCTTTCTCTTTTCCACGCAAGAAAAGCCAAAATCGAAGTGTATTAGTACCTTAATCTCAGCAAAACTTCTTCTGTTTCCGCACGACATATTCTACTCCTTTTGCCTTTTGGATAACGTGCTGAGGAATTCGTGTACTGGTGCCATTATGTTTTCTCATTGTATTAGCAGTCGCTCCTTAAGACCAGCCCGCCTTGCCCAACGATTAAAGATAATTCTATCTCAGACCAAGGAGCCACGTATCACCAATATAATCTGGACAACCTCTGTGCTCATCTCTTTTCTTCAGTCGTAGGATTGAAAAAAAATACATGTGTATATAACGAGTCAACGCGATTCCGCGGAAAACACTCTTCAGAAGTCGTAAAGTCGATAACAAAAAACTAGATTATCAACAGAATTAATCAAATTAAGGTTTAAAACGCTTCCAGTGTAGTTTACAAGGGACAAAACAGAATTTCAAGTGTATCAAAACATCTCAGGCTTTCCAAAGGACGTCGCATTCGCCTTTTTATAACGGCGAGCGTCTAAGTATTAGGAACTGGGTACCTTATACTAAAAGCAGAGGTAGCTTATTTAAATTTCAACCTGTGCAGATAGCAGTAAGGAAAGCCATCCCATGACATGTCGCGTCTGTGATGTGGCTACTGAGTATTAAGTTCGAACTTCGGCCAAAATGTATAGAATAGGTTTGTGCCTATATATGAGTGACTAGTTCGCCGACAACAGAACCAATATTTCCTACACTTACGTAGCAACTAATTGTTGTTGTACCCAAATACATGAAAAGGCAGTATATAATTACGATAAAGTAGTAATCTACTAGTCCATGATCTACATATGAGTTAAGCACTTGTAATGCACTAGTCACCATATAGAAATGAAGTGAACCATAACCATTTATATGAAAGGATACAGAACGACTTTGATTACCGTTTAAATATAGGATTTCGCAGCGTCGTTAATAATCTAGTCGACTCATCTAGTTAAACGTTAAAATTTTTGCTCATTAAATTGATTAACAGATCGTTTGATTGCTTGTCTGATATTAGCTGTGTCGTCACGGCATTCGTGACGCCCAGTACTTCTTCTCTGGAGGTTAGCTTCTAATCCGCAGCTATGATTATATTGAAATCTCCAATGTGGATTCTTGCCTACATCAACCGCCATACTTAACAGACAACCTAAAAATTAGCAAAATAAGCAAAAATAATCCTAGAAACAGAGTCGTTATTATCATTACCGTTTGATTGTGTCTGGCCAAAGCTCTAGCTAACGTAGTTAATTCGCCAAATGGTTGGGTACATCTTACGATATTTATTGGCCTTCTGGAAGCACGCCAGAAAACTTCGTTTCGATCAGCCGAGTCAATATGGAAAGTTTGCAACGAAAGAAATTCTATAATTTTTTGTTTCGTAGCATATCATTACTACTACTATCACCACCACCACCACTAGTACTACTGCTACCACTACTACTATTGCCTAACCTGATGGTTACTAACTTGGTGGTTGAAAAAATCTTATAGCACATGCTACATTACCATAACATTTGTGTCCCCTAAAGCCTACATCACAAATAACAGTCGGCATAGAGACCATCTTCCGAGACCGCCATCTGCCTGAAATCCCCCGCACGGCTTCACCACTACCACACTTAATAATTTTTGCAATTCAAGTAAAAGTCCAATGAATTAAATGATATGATGAATGGCCGCCTAGCGATAATACAATTTTAAAGGTCGTAAGATTTTACTGCAATCTATTTTTGTGTTAGTGAAAAAGTCGCCACAACATAAATAACATATTGGTCTTGACCTTAATAAACAATAATAATTAATTATTTATTTTTGCTCATTATAAAGGAGGAAACAAAAATGCGACGGTGCTCAAATCCTTAGACTTATCTACGTTGCCTCTCCACGTCAACAAGCATGGTCTACATGAAAACCTGACAGCGCGTGTTTCCATTATACCGATGGGAGTTTTTTGCCCTTTGTTCTTCACAGAGTACACCCTCCG
>MNPL01002866.1:0-24995 GCA_002081605.1 Tropilaelaps mercedesae
TATATATATATATATATATATATATATATATATATTTATATATCATCTATTTGCGCAGGTATATGTCTATATACGCCACTTATTACATGTACGGAACTGCGTAGCATTCATGCAACCGCTGTACGCACAGGCCCCGTAGCGTTCTACAAGGACAACTATAGTGTATTTGTAACATTCATAGTTTTCAAGCCTTGCATCTCGACTGTGGCACCTATGTATAACGCGGCACACAACTCGGCTGAGAGTAAAACAAATGTTACCCGGGATTCCTTGTTTAATACATCCAGTAGCGGTATACCTGAAAATAGGCGAGAATTCGGCGTTCGACATTTGTTTATTTTGCTGCAAACAATCCTGATGCACATTACGCACTAACGGTCGGCTCAGAACAACAATAACTGTTATGAATTGGAGGTATAATACAGCCGTCAATTGAAAGTAGATATAAAAAGCAATGGTGACGAAAAACAACAATCGATTAGGTTTGGTGTGAGGTGTGCACTGCCGAGAGTCGGTAGAATATACATTAGCATTTCCAGTAACTATAATAACATATTAATATTACAATGTCCGTTCATCGTAACATGGTCACTGTAACGTTTACTCTCAACGAGAAATTAAAAAAATATATAGCACAACATAAAGGCAAAATTAAAACGCATATACGTGTACACTTGTATTTGTAACGCGACTTCACACTTGCAAGGATTCTCCTACATAATTGTAACCATTGTATTCAAATGGTCATTGTAAGTGGTTTCAACAAACTTAAAGTACATAAATGATCACTAGGGACGATAAAGCCTCACCGCCGCTATTTCGTGTCCCGTTTGTTGTTAAAGCAATGGTCGGCGCGGGCTCCCATTTGTACTGCTAATCGCCATGTTATTATTTTCCATTAATTCTTTCATGAGCTCCTTCAACGCCGCGATTTTTTTTTTCGCCCGCATTGGGCCGATTCACTCATCGCTACTTGATACACGTTTCACGCGTGACTGCCACTGAAATCGTGGTGCACACCCGTGTTGCCCCGTTGTTTTGTATAACTTTCGCTCACTCATATAGCCTCGCCGCTAAGAGAAAAAGCGTTAATTAGAAACGACGGCGTCTACAAGTACTACGCAGAAATTAGTGAGTTCAATTAATTATTCATTCTATCTGTCTGCCGTCTAGATGCTATACAATCTACAATACTATTGTTTTATGTCTGTGCGGCGTAGCCTTATTCACAACAGGCGTCACGTAGTTGCTGTACTCTGTTCTGCACATTACGGCTAAGGTACACAAACATAAACTTAATACTACGACACGTTATTATTACGTTCTGGCTGGCACTTTCCGCCTTGCGCCTTCCCTACGATAATACATATCAACAGCTTGCAGCGCAATTATATAGCATTTTTTTGACATTATTGTTGGCTAATTAAGGTTTTTTTTGGAAGATCTCTTCCATTGTTGATGGTAATAGCAGAAATAATACTACCATAAATACTTCTATGTAATGAAATTGTCAGCACGCCACGAACAATTCTATCTGGCCTGATGCTGGAATATAACGTGAATGTGGTCTGGAAGATTATCATTGACACGAATGGTCGAAGGCATCCCATAGAGATATCAGGGTTTGCACACAAGCTTACGAAGAACACACTCAGTCTACGTGCAGATACACAAAACACTATATCTTGTATGTAGTGCAGCGTCTCGAGCAAGACTAAGAGACGCTGTACTACAGCACAACCTGGACAGCTTTCAGTGAGGTGTGTCCTTGAACGAGGCCTCTCTCAGTCCCACAATTGCTTTGTCTTGAGTTGTTGAGTCCTTAAGCACTTGCTCTCGCCCATATCCGCCCCACAGCGGTGTAAGTCTGGCGCAATACGTCACGAACTGTTGTTGAAGATCGCCACCGATATCCACGACGGCCCGTGTGAAGTTCTGTTGTCTTTTTGCTCAAATAAAAATCATACACTTCATCTTTTTCCATTCTTCGATTGTGACGAAGCATTTTAGCTGGAGTCGGTTCTAGTTTCGAGCAGTGAGGTTACTGATACAGCCCACCTCATTACGTCTCGCTGTTTCGTTCTTTGTTTATTACCACGAACATTGGGGAGCCTCGCACGACCACTAGACAGCAAGTATTTCGCATTTCAATGCATTTTTTTGTTGTTTGCACCGTGAGACTCCTTCAATCCCCATTATCAACTATCATCTAAGCCTTTATATTCATAATCATTATAGCAATAGTGGTCACTGTATATATATATATATGTATATATATATATATATATAACCAAATTATAGTTACTAATAATACACACAACAGAATTAACATTTGCGCTAAGATACTAACGCTTGCACAAAATCGCAACACTAGCTTATCTTAGCCCTTGCTAACTAGCAGTTAGAGATATTATTTATTCTAGCGGGCAACAGACCAGCCGGAAAAGCTGTTACAAGATGGCAATCTGCTCGGCCCTAAAATAATGAAGCCTGTCTAAGACACCCATTCGCCCATTCAAATCGACCGATGTTAAGGCTTTCCTCACTTTTGAGGTAAGATAGCTGTTTGGTGTCCGATAAAAGTTGCTTTCTTTCTTGACTGTTGGGCTTCCGTCACATTTGTCCTTTTTGTGCCTCCCAAACTAGACCACCTTACGTACGAAGCACACTAACCGTAATCTCGACACGACCTGTGTGTGTAAACAATATCATTTTCATGCCATTCAATATGTGTGACTAACTCCAAGTCACTAACCTCCGCTTGTGTATCACCGTCATGGTTTCTTCTGGACCTTCATATAAAATTGCACCTTGCACATTGCATCTCATATTGTCATATTGTCTTTCCCCATAGACTATGCTAAATGCCCACAATACACGATTCAGCCAATTGTTCCCGGCGGGAGGTTCTTATTCTCGCCTAGTGAACTTTATGGGCAGTCAACGTCCATTTCTTCAATAGTTGTTACGTTTAGTTGGCGGCTGGTGTAGGGCCTTAGCGGGATTTTATGTCAACACCTTTGTTGTGGCTTCATCATCTGGCACTAATGCCGCAAATTTGTTTGGAATCATTCTGCAAATTGTAGGCGTTTGCGAGTAGGAAAGTTTGCAACTACCTATAAATGTAGCCCGCAGCACACAACAAGCATGCCGTTTTTCCGCTTTTTTTTGTCATTGCCTTTTGCATTTTGTCAAGCCTTCACCGCCAGCGTGATAACCATTTCTGTTCTTTATCATTTACTTGCATCAATTTGTCGTACAGTAAGTGCAGGCCGACTCACTCGTGGAGCTGATGAAAATCATTTAAATAAGCTCTTTTTTGTTTGTTAATGCATGTCGCTTTTGGTTTTTTTTGACTGGTTCTGCTTTATGTTGTTCTATATTTAACATTGCCGGTTCCTGAAATCAGTGATGTGGCGTCCTTTTTTCTCTGGTTCGTTCTATGTAGTTCAGCTTATGTCTGTCTAACATCGCCTGGACGGTGGTACGAATATTCATCTCGTGGGCGAATCTTCGGTGGAAAGCGCCTGCGAACCATATCCGCTTGACACGAGACTTTTTGCTACAACGTCCGGGCAAAAACATGACATAAGTAATATGTTACCAGTTTAGTAACAGCACACGCGGCAGGGACATAAGCAGAATTTACCAGACAGTACCGTAACAATTACATTAGTACGGCCACTAGGCCTAGAGTAAAACGATATGCTCAGCAGAAATTAAAAAAGTGAAATTTTTGTATCTTCGACAAAAAGAACCGGACGAGCAGTGCTCAAGGTTGCATTTTCCTGAAGTACAATTTCTCTCGTTGTTTCTCTTCGTCCGAATCAACAACGTGTTAATGGTGCCCTATTACAAGTGAAGAAATGACAAAGTTGTCCCCCTGGAAAATCAGCATTCCTAGACTCAGCAATAGTCGAATACTTACGTTCCGTCGAGTCAGAGGTATTGTGCGATCCTCTGAATAGCGTGTCATCGGCATCCTCCTCCTCGGAGTGTGACAGGATTGAGATGGACTCGAGGTTCTCCTCGATCAGGGGTCTCAACGGCTTTAGTTTTTGCCCTGCAAGAGCGCCTGTGGCCGGAGAATCTGTTGGTCGACGAGAAAATTTACACAAAGGCAGAGGTTAGCGACTGTGTAGTTTTCTGGCAGTCAAACCGTTCGAAGTTAGGGACGCTCCCGTCTAGTTCAATGTATCCCGTCGTAATTCCATGGCGTGAAGGCTGCTAATGACTGACAAAATGTCACTCAACTGAGCCAAATCAATGAGCCGCGCGATGTCGAAGCGAAAAAAAAACTGTTGGAAGAGGCAGCTATTACAACTTTGATGTATAGCATAAAATATTATACCCAAGAAGTGCGTCTATGATAGTCGCTGACTGCGGCGTACAACTCAGTTTGAAAGTTTCGTCACTCTCTTACAACGTGGTTCATAAACAAATTATGCTACAAACAGAATCGTTTATAACTTGAGCGTGTACGATTATCCGAACGGGTATAGAGTCTCATCTCGTCATACAGGAGTACAGATGCAGCAATTATTTTAAAAATATTGCACAGTGTGCCCGATGATAATGATTATGTTATGAAGATGACTGGAATGATTGTTTTTACGTTTCAAAGAAGACTGTCTCAAGTTGAGGTTAAAGTTCAGATTGAGGAAAGTTGGACGCGCTGCTCCTGTAGATTAGCGGGTAGAGTGATGGTGTGGCCAGTGAGTGAGGCAGTCACGAAGCGGTAGATGTTCGTGAATCCACGCAGCGTGCAGAAGGATTGGTTACAAGTGTTAGCGAAGAGTTTGGGTTACGACTCAGAAACAGATAGACCGTCGGTAGGCTTAACATCGAGTTTCGGCTTTTGCTTTTTGACCTTTGACTACCCGCCTACTCATTCTCAGAACAGAAGCACTACGGAAACGGTATAGAAAAAAGGCTGTTTATAATCGGTAGTATTTACGTGAAGTACAATAAAAGAGTAATGAAAAATGACCAGACCACTGTTACGTGGAGGGCTTGCTCAGCTATTACGGCAAGTAAATCTATCTGAAAAACTGTAGTCCCTCTATGCGCGGTATTACGAAATTAATAGGTAGTCGATGAAATACGGTCCACGATTTTATGGCCGAACTCACGAGGTTACTCGATAAGTGAAGTACGGTGAGGTGGTTTCTGGTGTTTTCAGAGAACGAAAGCTTCCGGCAATGGAGAAATTCACCAGAACAGACTGTATGTGCGAGAGAGTTACCAAAGGATACCATCACACCGTGGCTAAAACTCTCTTTGTTGCATTTCACTTTTGCTTATCTACACTAAATCGTATCCATCCTTAGAGTAATGACCTCACCAAGCTAAGTTTAATGTGCGAATAGTTTTTTATCGTCGACAATACTTGGCTTTTGCAAAGAGTGCCCCTAGTAAGGACCTGTATGTTACGCATGCAACTTTGTCTCTAAAATTCAGTTGTCAGTCCTCAACCCAATGCATCATCTCTAAGCTGTTCGCATTTCTCTCTTTCAACATCTCTGCAATTCATCTGCGGTCCGGTTTAAGAGTTAGACACTGCGCAACTTTCCGGGAGTCACACAGAGCTTGACCTGATTTGTTGCTGACGCTTAGTCTAATTGGCGAAGCGTTCTGAGACGTACCCGTAATAGCGTTGGCCGCATCCTTGAGCTTATCGAGTCCGTCTCCGTACGACGAGTTATGCGACAGCGTTCCGTTATGCTGCGCTTGTCCATAATGGCCATTGTGAGCCGCTGCTGGCTGTGCCTGTGTTGCGGCGTTCGATGGCACCGCGCCCGTTCCGTGTGTATGGCTGCTCGTAGACTCATCGTACATTGATAGCGACATAATACTTTGTTTTATCATCGACGAAGTCATGCTCGAAGACATACTCTGAAATTGGTGAGGGAAAATGGACACATAGTAGAACATCGAGCAGCACATCGGCATAGAAACTCAGGGGGCAAGAGAATAGAAAGAGCGAGTATGAATCGAAGGCGATACAGTGAATTGAATTTTATTTATTTCATTTTTACTAAGAAAGTATAATAATAGATTTTATTATATTACACTTCATGCCTTATGTAATATTTTATATCTGACTTTGATCACTTATTTCTAAAAGGCCTACACAAATAAAAAAAAGAAGTGATTTAGCAATCAAAATTCCTCTCAATGTTATGATAAAATCTTATTCGAACATTAGGTATTTATACTTGAATAATGTTATTTTTTATCCAAACAGAACTATTTTAAATTTACGATATTCAACCTATTTTTTATATACTTTTCCATAAAGAATTAGAGAATTTATTGCATATCTAACTGCAGCTATATATATATACGTCTCCGCAAAACCACACCTCCCCTAAGTTGTACCCGACGAATCAGATAGAACAGTGCACAGCAACAGGTATTGCAACTGCTCCGAAATGAGAAGGGCCGCGGTAAGGCGGCAAATAAAGGAGATGGCCGGACCTGAGATCTATGACTAGAAGAAAATAACGTTTATTAAGAATGCCACTGCAAGAAAATTGAGGGTCAATTATCTCTAGAAGGAGGAGCGCTGATTCATCCAATTTATGGGTTTCGTTCGCCTATCGTTCGACATTACTACGCTAACGTTGAAATTCGTTCAGTGTTTGTAAATAATGTATTGCAATTCGCCAATGAGACTAGAAATTGACAACTATGTTGGCGGGCTAATGCAAATTCGAATACCTGCGCCATGTTAGGAACCGAGAGCGTCTTGCGAATTGGCCGCCCCTGGGAGTGTAGAAGTTCCTTGACAGCAACGTCCTGGCGTAACTTGTCAAGGTTGAGGATGGATTCAACTGAGATGACAACTTTTGTGTACTTCTCAATGTATGATTCTCCATCCGCGGCCACGTCGTCTAATCCCTGTGCGGCCATTAATGCCAGCGTTTCTCTGCCTTCGAGATCTTCACACGCTTTTGGTATTGATCCCACAATCTCGTACGTAACACCTTCATGAATAGATAACAACATGAGGGGGTCACTTGAAGACTTCGTTGGTCATAGACGTCTCCAATACGCATACGAAGACCATATGGGATGTATCGGCTATATGTTACGTTCTTTGACCACGCCGTCCATACATACGCATAAAATATGTACATTTTATTTTTTTTCACCACACTCAAGTGGGTTAGAATCTTTATGATTTTGAATACATATCACTTAATGCCTTATTACCATATGCACCAAAGAAAGTGCGCACAAAAGCATTCTTACCGGACCGATAGAGCGTAGGAGCTCCCGATATCCGTTTTCGGATTTTTTCCGTGAGCGTTTGTCTCTTGTACACGTTGATAGCGAACCGCTTTCGCAGGATGATGTCTATGGAGACAGGATGCGATAAGCGGATCTTCGCCTTAAGAATGAGATAGATTCGGTCTTGAGCACTGGTGGTGGCATTCAATAGAGGTGAATCATGAATTGAGGAGTCCCACGCCACCACAACCCGATTGTCCTCGCTCCGCACTATAGGCAATGGATACTGAGGAGTGCCGAGCTCTTTGCTGAGAATCGAGTTAGCACCGGGAATATGGGACGGGTGAAGGTTCATGTCATCATTGCTGAGGTCGAGAAAAAGCACTGGCGTGTGGAGCTCCATTCCCGCGAGCTCAGCTCCGTCGCCTTCGGCCGGAGCGCCCGGCACCCGCGAACCCGGCTGGGGGGTGTAGACCGCGTCCCGCTCCTCCTGAAGACGCATCCACGCGTCCAGCAGCTGCCGCTCTCGCTCCGACTCCTGTTCGCTCTTGTCTTCCTTTGCACTCATCTTCACCAGCTGCTCGTGTAGGTAGTGCTTGCGCTTGTCAAGCACCGCCACCCACCTGGAAGAAGTGAAACATTGGGTCAATGCTTGGCTATGCACATCACGAACGGCAATTCTGCTGGCAAAACACACTGATATCGCTACGAGAAATACACGAAATACAAATAATCAATCCATGTTCGTAGTGCACGCAGGTACATATGAAACGAAGCTGACATTTACCGACGTCTACGGTACTGCATACACAATTCAGCTACCGAGAGGACTTACTTGTCGCGTAGCGTGTGCAGATCGTTGTCCTGGTAGGAGTCGAGGGGCTTCTGTAGGCCTACCTTACGGGCGCAGAGTCCCCCAACAGACACGTGAGTTATCGCCTCGCAGCTGAGCGGTAGAGTACCCGACTGGGGTGGGGTAGAAACCGACACTACCATGCGGCGCTGCTGACCCTGACGTAGCTGGAAGACGCCCCCCGTGGCCGCATCGGGCCGCGGCGTTACCTCGACTGGAGCGTATTCTCCCTGTTCGTTCAACTCATGGATCTCAAGCCACAATTCAAGCTTTTTCTTTAGTTCACTCCAACGGGCGGCGAGAGAGTGCTCACCGAGGTGAGTTTCTCCCATGCCCATACCGAAACCTCCGGTTGCGTCTGTGTGCCCATTATGCTTGCTGTGGGACACGGCGTCCCGGCGGCCACGCAAACGGAATAAGGAATAAGATTTAAGGAATTTACTCGAATCAAGGATACGCACTGCCTACGACCTACCTAAACAGATTTTCAAGGACAAAAGACTATACGTTATGGCAAACACGCAATGAACAGTTATAAGGCGAATTGCCTTACATCATCTCGGTTGACTGGTTAGCCTCTGTCCCTGGTGCCTTGAAAGCCACAAGTGTGTCAATCTGCGTGTTAGGCTATAGGTTAGGGGACGACAGGAGTTAACTACACACATCATGCAGTGCTACGTACGACTGCGTTTTGTGCTTGTAAACGTAGTAGTACTCAGGACAAGCGGTTTCGGCCTGCAGGAGCAATGGCAGCGGTACCATTGTCAGGAGTAGTTTTAGCCTCGTTGGCGTGCGCGGATATGTGAGTGGATGGGTGACGATATGGTGATGGGTGCGACAACTTCAATGGGACCGTCCCTCTGCTGACCAACCTGATAAACTTCACCGCCTCGTCCAAGTTGCGTTTCTCGTGTGGACGCTTTGCGCTCTCGTGACCACCCTGGTTCATGAACCAAAGGGCTGGCCCGTGCACCAGGGCCTGGAATAGCGCTCGAAGCGGGTTGAGGAAGATGGCGCCGAAGGCCCCATTGGGTGATGCCCCACAAGATGCCCCCCTGAAGATTGGCGAGGGCGGACGACGGCCGGGCATCTCGCTTATCTGCGTTGCGCCGTGACCATCGTGGAGGTCGCTACTTTTCGGGAAAATGGCGGTGGCGGTGGTATTGTCGCATTGGGGGGGAGTAGGCGAAGCAGGCGGGGAGTCAATTAGGGCAAGCCGTGGGTCTCCCGCCGGACCCGATGTTAACGGACGGTCGTCGGTCAAGATCTCCGAGCGCGTTACTACCGAGTGGTCCAATGGACAACTCTCACCCTCGGAACTTACATGAGACGGACAGTTTAGACGGCAACACGAAACGTTTAAATTGAGTTTGCAAATTACGCAATTAGCTAGCACGTGTATTAGGATTGGGGGGTTACAGCCTAAAGTAGAACTAATCTATGGCATTCGGCGCATCGAGCATCTACTCATTACCTAGAGGGCACTCGCATGATAAAGGAGGGAAATGTGTGTGGAGAACGTTTGCCGAGCAACGCTACAGTAAGCCTAAAATAGAGGAAGCATTCCGTTTTCGATACACGGTGTAAGGTGCGGTCAGACATTTTGCCCTGGGCTCTCTCAAACATACTGGCCAACCCTACGAGGGGTACGAAGGACTAAGGATCAGCTCCACGCGTATGCTACATACCAAACTATTTGCTGTCTGTTGCTTGACTCCTCGGATTCTAGCTGCTTGTGGTGACTGGAGAAACCGGAACTTGTGTGTCCAAACACCTCGACGCTAAGTGCGCCTTCTAGGCAATACTCCACGAAGTCCTCGGTCACCGCCAAATCGAATTCCTTGGTGTGGTCGAAGCGGACAATCGATGATCCCCCTTGTCCTTGGGCGGGCAGCCGGACGCCGCCGTTCGGCGCAATAGGTACCGGGGCTACAGCGGCCGTGCTAGCCCCTGAGGGATCCGGCATGTCCTGAGGTGCGACAGTTACGTTATTCCCCCAGAACGAATACTGGCAGAAGACGAAATTGCAAAGCGCGGATGGCAGGCCTGTAGCCTCCTTGATAGTGACGCGAATGCGTACGAAGCGTTGCGATGTGCTCATGGCGGCGGGAACCTCCCCCGAGCCGTTCGAGCCTGTAGAAGTAACGGAAGTGGTGCTTGTGTCCATGGCCGAGGCCTGACCGGAGCCCGGAGCAAGCGTCGCTCCTAACTGGCAGGCACTCATACTCGTGCTCATGTGGGCCCCTGAGCCCACAGCCGAACCCTGACCATTCAGCGGTCCACTGGCGCCACCGCAGTCAGCCACCCTGTCCAGGCTACCCTGAGTTCGGCAGATCTCCATATGAAGGCGACCGGCAACCTCCCCGTGCTGGCTGATGATGGGTACCTGATAGGCTAGTTTGACGTCGTGGAAGACGGCTCCCAGGAACATATTGGCCACTCCAATCAGCGAGTGATTTTCCTGCGACTCGAAAAACGGATCAAGATCCGTCCTTAGCTCGGGGTGAGGTGGTAGTGAGGTGCCGCTCTCGGCGAACAGCTCTCGCATATCGATCAGCTTGTTTTCTAGCTTGTCCATCGACCAGACCTGCGAACTCATGCCCGGGCGGGAGACCAAGATGGCCGGCTCCGACACAAATGCGCTTTTCTGCAAACAGGATAGACACAGTGACTAATTAGCTGTATGCTTAGCTATGAAATCAGCGCAACGTGACTGGCATCTCCGATGCTCGTATTGGCATCTCTTGCTGACTCTTTGTGATCAACTGAAATCTAACAGCGCCAAAGCACCCCGATTACAAACCTACTAGATGACAAAGCAGACTTCACTTCTACTTTTAACTGACACTTAAAATTACATTCCTGCTTCGTAGGCATCAGATGAGCGATCTATTCGTATTGCTTTCATTACTCTCAACCGCCTTTCCCTGAACACAGGCAAATAGTCCTAATTTACGGTGTCACTATGGTTTACAATAACTCATAATATATGTATGACCAGTAAGTTCAAGCGTCTTACTTTTCTGTTCGGTGTTAGATTGGCAGCTGGAATCTGTAGCGTTACGCGGAAGGTCGTATTCTTATTGAGCTGCTCGGCCAAAAGGTTAGCCTCACGCACGAGGTCGTTGGCAGTGGCGGTCTGCTCGCGGAGTTTGGCGAGGCTAACCTTGAACAGATGGTCCCTCTCTTTGGCCCAGCTTTCCTGTGCGGCCCGTTCAAGACCAACGTAGGGCGCATACGGCGTCGTCGGCGACATCTGCTCACGCAGAATCTGCAGCTGCTTCTCATACATCTGCCTCTGTTTCTCAAGTGCCAAATTCTTGTCGTCTTCGTGCTGACGCTCGAGTGTTGCTATCGCTGTCTGGATGGGATCGTTCGACAGCTCCTGCAGCATGAGCTCCTCTCGCGCGAACTGATAGTCGATTGGGGGTTCGGCGGCCTTCTGAGCCACCTGCTCGGGGGACAGCTGCTGCTGCTTCTGTGGGCACGTGACGCGGAAAAAGTGGTGATTACCCCAGAAGATGCGGTCGCCGTTGCGTAGGAGCCGTTTTTCGCTCACGACGACACCGTTGACGCAGGTTCGCGCCCCGTCCCGGGGTTCAATCCACAGTTCCTCGCCGTTCTCGATCAGGAGGATGCAATGCTCATTCTGGATGCCGATACCGAAAAGGTGTATGTCGGGCTGGATATCCGGCCGCTCCGGCTCGGGACGTCCGACCAGAGTTCGCTCCTTCTTGATGTTGAACAGCAGCATCTCGTTAAGCGATGGATCGGCGTTCAGGTTGACCAAATAAAACTTGTCGCTCTCCACCTTGATACCATCGGCCTCGACTGAGATGCCCATCTTCTCGAGGGCCTGCTGCCGCTGTATATGGACCTGCTCGGTGTACTTCACCTTCTCTTCCCACGGCTGCGAGATTTCTTTCATCAGCGACTCGCTCTCTTCCAGTCGAGCCGAAACGTCAGCGCTTTGCGCCTGCACCAGTCTCGCCTTCAGCTCTTCGACCTGCTGCTTGAGCTGACGGATTAACTTGGCGTTGGGGTCTTCGTTGACAACGGCGTGGTTGACGATTCTCTTGGCGCGGTCTGCGTACCGCAGCGTAGACAGGGTCTCCTCGTAGTTGTCGGCCGCCGGACTGATAGTTGCCACCATGACAGTCTTCGAGTTGCCGCCCAGCTTGTCCTTGAGGAGCCAGGTGAGAACGGAGTCTCGGTAAGGAATAAACTGGCTGGCCATCTTGCCCTCGGCAAGTTTCGAGATGACCATACCCAGCGTCGTAAGTGATTTGTTAATATTCGAGCCTTCTTTTAAACGGTCACCGACGGCACCTGTCTTCGTTGCACGCTCCGAGCCAGCCAAATCCACCTGATGGTAGGTCGATGGCAAATACGTTACGTCTCAACCACAATCACATATTCAAGCTAAGAAGGAAATGGTCACATATCGGGTCTTTGCAGTACTTGTTTCGCTTAGTTTGCAATCAATTATTTGTGAGTGGTGATTGTAAAGAATTAACATACACGCGCTCCACATAAAGCGCATGACAAAAATTCCTTTTCTATATAAAAAAAAAGACTTAACTTTTAACATTTTTGTAAAACGTTTCTTCTACAAACAAAGACTTGAAGAAGATTGTCACGAACCGCGTTTACTGCTCGAATGAATAGTTGAAATATTATCACTATCCGGCAGCGTATTAGCAGCTGATTAGCAATTAGTAATCCTCACTGAGTCGTTCACTTGCGTCTGCTGCATTGTCCACTAACTCTATACTTACCAAACTCATTTTAGACATCTTCTCGCCTTGCGAATTACTCGTAGGGTCATTAATTGTGCATGTAAGGGTTATATTGAAGACGGCGTGCGACCGAGACGATTCAGAGTTCATGTTGGTGGCAGCAACCGTTCGACTCTTGTTTCCCTGTGTCATCAGCTCGTTGATCTGGTCATACGATGTTACCGCGTGTTTGGACAGGTTCTCGACGTATGTACCTGCAGGTGTGGTACGGGACAAGCGTGAAGAAGAGCATCGTAGTATTCAACAACCTAGAATGCATAGATACCCTCTTCGTGGGACATCTTTTTCAGTCGAGGCATCGACAGATCTTCGCTATTCTCGAGATTTCTGTTCTACGTGAAATAGCTTATCCTAGGGCTTAGAATTGCTTACACTGAATAGGCAGGACAGCATGCATATTGGTCCCATCTCAGTCTTGTCTCATGTTTTATCAAAAGTAGATGCGTTTTCTCTCGTTAAAATATAATAAAGTGAGAAATGGGTAGATCGGATGTAGAATATCGTAAATCATTGCTTGCTGCTACATTCGCTCACAAAATCTAGGAAAATTTTCCAATTGTGCGTCAAGTGTACAACCAAATTATGGACTTTTCAAATACTACCCTAAACATGTTTACTCAATACCGAAGACTAAGACACCAAGTGACTGTTTCTACAGATCAGGACGCATCCCTTAGATCGCTACAAAATAATTGCCAGTTATCAGTAACACGTTTAAGCATTTTTTATCCTTCAGTATAAACAAAGACGCTATTCAAATAACCCTACTGTTGCATAACCGAACACTGCCCTTCTTTTTTTACTATTTTTTTTAACTATTTGCTTAAGTTTTTCTTATCATGTACTTTCTACCCCTTCTCTCTGAGCGCCACAGTTTTCGTACATGAAGGAACGAGCGTGCGAGCGTCAAAACGAACGAAAACGCTACTGTCGTCATTCCCCACTGTAAAACGTATATTCGCAATTACGGACACTAGACATGCGCTATTTGTCCTTCAAAGGCATGGCCCAGCCTGTTTATGACCTGTCTATCCGGCGTCCCCGGCCAGCTGTTCTGGGTGACTGCCAATGGTGTGAGACTGTATGCAAATCACGTCCTACAGCTGTCCTCTGTCGCGCTTCACCGCGCTATCTCAGCAGACCGTTCCGTGATACGGTGCGGCAACCTGCTATGCTTGTGGCCGTTCCTGTAGCCGACGTGTGGTGGCACCCGTGCGCACTCTCCATCTATTTATCTCTTCCAACCAACGAGATCGTCCACCGAAGGGCACAGCCCGAATGGTCGCTCGAGTACTCGAATACAGCTTCAAGTGATATTATCGGGTAACAATAATACCAAAGCATTCATCGCACCAGTTGTCCTCAGTCAGAACTAACCGACACAGAAAAGCATCAGCGTGTATATTTTGAGACAATTAACATGGCGTCCTGCACCATGATAATTGTCTGAACAAAGAGATAAAAATCGAGCCGACCAAGACTAGTACGCAAAGAACCCATTGGTAGTTTATGTGGGCCATAGTTATCCAAATAACAGTATAGAGACATACGATATAGAAAGGCTGCGTATAGGCATTGTGAACGTCTTTTTGCTTCTTCCTCAATTTGAGCGCAAGGAATAATTAAATTTAAAACGTCCAATCCGACAAAAAATCATCAGAAGTGCCAAATAACAATACATACCGTTACTTGGCAGCAAAGGCGGTAATAAACTATGAGCTTTAATGAGGCTGACATCGCCGGTTTAAATCAAATCTTTGACAGGATGTCTGCAGTTGGAGCGCGAGGAACCGCTATATTCCATCTGGTGGCCGCATGTAAAATACCATGTGTGGTACACGCTCGTGGACACAAAGCATAGTTCCGCACGCGAAATGATGGAAACGGTGACAGAAGCGCCTTACTCGTAACAATATATGTAATATTGCCATGTATGAGTGCCGTATACCCGCTATGGCTATACAGCGTCGTCAGCTTCGCAGGTCGTGCGCTATCAAACTGCGCGATTTCCAAAAATATTTCCCGACAATCTAATTCCGTACATAATCCTAATTCTAGTCATAACCTATTCGATACATTGAGACCTATTCGGCTGTCCAGGCTGCGTTTTATGGTTTCTTGTCTTACGTTTCTTGTCTAAGTCGACATCACTTGCCGACCGGTGCCACTGTCTCTCTATTACTTACCCATGATATTGTGCTCTCGCACACGTAGCTGTTGTTTACATCCGCTTGCGTCAAGGAGGTCGTGTACTTTCTCATTGTAGATTTCCATATAGGATACTTCGACTTTGTATGATGTGTTGGGGTCGCCGTCTCTTGCGATTCGTTCGAACAAATCGTCGCAGAGTCGCGGTATTAAGCCTTTGTCTTCTTTGGAACCCATCATCGTATATGATTTGCCTAGGAAAGAATAAAGAGTGTCTTAGCTATAGGTGCGCTCGCAAAGTCGATTATATGGATTGGTTTCTTGGGCATCACCGCAGAAAAATTCAAGATTGACCAAATGCCATGTCGCTACGCTTAGGTATGGCGATGAATGATTGAATTATTACCGACAGCCTCTGTTTAAATGCTGTGGGCTTTTATATACTTTATTTATCGCACAAAAGAAATCTGATACAAACGAAGTATATTTTTAATTATTGCGAATATGCACCACTTTGGCGATGGGAATGCAAGCGATCATTGTCATGTAACTTCGGAAAGCATGGAGAGATCTACGCGTAACTTCTGACCGAATAGATTATCTTTAGCTCTTTAAACGACAAGAACATGAAGTTTAGATAACGAATCCTAGAACGAATCGTAAAAAAGGCAAATATTAGTTTGACGCAAAAGGAGCCCGAGGTTAAGTACGGTTTACTGAGCTTTGTAAGTATTTGGATACCGCATACAATTATTAAGTGCGTTCTAAGAAAATATTTTCACCGCAAGCCTTTTTTCCGCCTTTGGGCAAGTCACTATGATCACCGCTGGTGACGGTAATCGGAGCATTCACAGCTAATGGGCCAGAACTTTGGGGAGGCATGTCATCAGCCGAGTGCTTCAGCCATACCCCAGATGCAGATCCCAATTCATTCAGCTTAAAGTCGAGTTACTGCCCGCCGCTCTGTCATCAGTTTTGGTGAAAATGGTAAATTGCGTCAGCCTGAACGCCACGAATCGAGAAACGCAGACTTCGGCCAAAAGAATCGCCCTCTCGCTTCGGCTGCCTCTCACTGGAACTCATGACAGGTTGAGGTTGGGAATTTCGCAGCACTACGGCTGTCATCTCTGAGACTTAGCCTCAGCCGCTATGGCCATATTCCCTTGGCACCAGAGGACGCGCTTTCGAATTTGTGCAGCCACATGATTTAGCAGGATAGCATGAGGCATAGCAGGGGGGCAGTTGACTGAGTAGAGCAGCTGCTAAAGTCAATGCTAAGTCTAAACAGACAGACATTTTTCTCTGGCATAACATACCACAATCGTTATGAAAATAGAACTGAAATGGCCTGAAGTCTTGCTTAAATGCTGGATTGGAATCCAGCCAAAGGGGCGCCGAGCGGTAGTAGCGCAGGAGCTCTAAAATTCCTCCCCGCGCGACTCTCACCGAACCCAGGCGAATCGAGGCGATCTTCAAATTTGCAAGTTAGCAAAAGAAAACAAATAACATAATGTTGGTTGTTAATACTTGGTTTCTACTGGCGGGTTGTTCTGCTGAATGAAACTGCAATCTCCAGAGTTCAGTCGTGTCTTTTTCAGTCGCTGTGTGTAATGCTACTATTTACGAGCCATTGAAAAACTAGTTTAGGTGAAAATAGTATAACACAAGCCGTATTCATTTGTGCTACCGTAAAAATTAATTTCTTCAAAATACAGTTTTACAATATGCAGAAGTATAACCCAAAGGAAATTTTTACAAAGCATAGATCAAAATCAAGTTTCCTTTGTAACTGACAACGACAATGGCATATGCGTATGCTGCATCAGCAAAATATGAAAGCTAAGAACAGAATATATTTTAATCGTTTTTAGATTCAATTTTTTGAGACATTACTTCACATTGCATGAGTATAATATCCTGATTGTATCTAAGTTACCAACAATAACAAGTTATATCTTTAATATGCCATTTTTTAACGTTGACGTTGAGAAATCAAATATCTGTAGAAATGAACTACACATTTATGATGGAGGCGTGAACGCGTAATATTCATTACAGTGTCTGTATATATCAATAATCATGGGGAACCAATGGTGCCTGTCCCGAAGTGTGCAAATGAAGAAAAAGCGGATTACAATCGGGTTGATTTAATTTTAATATAGCTAATCGCTACTCCAGGCGACGAAACAAAGACTCTGTTCAACTCGAACCGAAGCAAAGAAAATCAATATTTGCCATTAAACAATGTGAAGGGACCTGCATATCATAAACCACACATCTATAGCGTTCCTCTGTTCCGTTGGCAACCTCAGCAAGACCAGCAGCAAAAGACTTGTGTACCACCCTGAACGATAAATACATTGATCCGGTACGTCAAGTCTGCTATTCGTGGCGAAGCAGGTTCTAACCTCATGCGGTGCACCAGACGAATTTTATCAGGATTTATAGTGAGGCGGGTTATATAGTAGGCTTAGGTTTACTGTTGTTCCTGTTTGCCTGAACAAGGCGGTGTGTGTTTATGGTTTGCCTTACGTGAATTGGTTTTGGCTAAAGCATCATTGGCTAACGTAGCCTTGTCAACCCAGAAACTGTTGGGTGGATTGATGCTTTTGCGTTCCGAATGATCGTCCATTTCACTTTAACTAAAACTGGTTCAACCATGCATCATTAAAAAAGTTAAAAAGGTGTACTAAATACAAAAAATTTCAATTCTGTGAAATGGTTTATACCTGATGCCCATTACACTGTGAGGTAGAGCTGTGAAAATTCCATGCCTTTGTTTAGTTATTTCTATATATTTAATTATCAAAATAGTTGAGAGGAGACAACTCATTGAACTGGATATTATTGTCAAAGTGCAATGCTTCTCCAAGCCCTTGCAGTAACACAACTCCGGGCATGAATTGCTCTGAGTTGATTGTCAAAGTATTGAACATCTTCTATTATATAAATTCAAGTCCAAATATTGGCTTCAATAGTCATTCATTCCTTCAATTGCTATTTTCAAGTCATAAAAGCATGGAACCCAAATGGTGCCCAATATAAAAGTATATCATACAAGTTAACTAAATTGGTGTGTTTATATTTTAGGTGGACATTCAAATGAATTACGTACCAGATCCGGTTTGACCGTAGGCGAAAATGCAGGCGTTGTATCCTTCGACGGCGTTGTCCAATAAAGCAGTACCAATATCTTGGTAAACTTCTTTTTGTGAAGCAAAATGCGGATCTCCAAAATCGAATGACCAGAAGCAGTGATCGAAGGCGAAACTCTAAAAAAATCGCAAGCAAGATGGGACAATGTTACACATCGAATCTTAGGCTAAATTATGTTTAAGTGTTCGCACCTGACAAGAACCTATCTACGTACGTTCCCGCATCTATCGCAGGTACGAATCAACAATTGATCCGACATGATCCGACATTTTTGGTCGAAAGTAACACCGCATCGATTGATGGGAAAATCAATTTCTCTGAATACAGAAGATGACGCAGTAAACTAGTTCCCAGCCGCTACATATCTTCTAGACTAAAAGACTAAATAGAGCTAAGTGGATTTCGTATAGGGCTCTCGCACGTGCAGTATAATTGTCGATCTCAACAAACAGCTAGGTATATACGTCCAACTATTACAAATGCGACCCAACTCTGCTGCATTATATTGTACGTATTTTGGCGCATATTCGCCAGGTATTTCATATATACATACGAATACGTCATTGGCCGGTTCAGGAGCGGGTAGTTTTCGCAAAATTCCGTTCTCCGTCTTATTAACGGTATAACGTATGTAAAAACAATGCAATAAAACGTATTAATTTAGTGAAGTTCGACGATCACATATGCCTTATATATGAGTAACAAAATGAAGCAGCATTATAATACTTATTCTAGTCTGCGTAACAGAATATTCCTACGTCAGTAATTGCATCTGCTAATCATGCAGCCAGGTGAGTATTTCAGCAGTGAAATAAACGCGTTAAACTATTGAAAATGTATTCGAACGATTCAATCAGCCTTCATTTTTCTTAATATTTTGCTTCATCATCCTTTTCTTTTCATTTAGGTGTTTACTTGTCGAATGATGAAATTTTTTACTGTCGTCGTAGAGAACGGCCCTTCACATATCCCAGACTCAATCGATCCTACCTCTGGCCTGAGAATGGCATTTACGATAGCCTACAATTTGCCTAAAAAAGGATATTGGGCTGTTGACATATTGCAGTCACGCAAGATTGTCGTTGGATTTGCAATGCTCCCCTGTCCCGTCCGTGAAGCCAGCGTGACTCTCGGTCGTTCGCGTCAGTTGCGCGCAACAACTTGTAGCATCCGCCAGCGCCTGGCATTGACTTGGTGCGGCGCGTAAGCGTAACCTTACAACAAAAGTTTCTGTTCGTAGGTTAAACTCTTTTTGCCCACTCGGCACTCACGAAAGGCCACCCAAACAACGCCGTCGCTGACTTCTTGACTGTGCCTATCGTTGCCCATTGACTACCCCTGAAAATTTTTCGATTAGAAACACCAATGGGAATCTTCATCCACACCGATAGACGACACCAAACTAGCATCGTTAAATTGAGTAAGAGTCGTTCGTAGGTTGCTTCCAGACAGAAAAATTCTCGCTTACAGGCGATCTTCCGTTTCGAAGACTTCATCGACCGTTCCGTTCCCCCGTTGGCCAGCAGTGAAAATCAGCAAAGTCTGGAGCGTCGCGTCCAAAGCGCCATTCCTTTTGATAGCAAATCTTCCCTATTGCCTGTTCATTTGTTGCGCATTTGCCCCCACAATTATGGTGTTTTTGCCTATTGCTAATCCCCAGAACTTTTCAACCAGGAAACACGAGCAACACCCCATCTAAAGAGCTCGTACGTATTTATATGGCCTGAACATCCTTCGTGCGTTCGAATTCGGTTGAACGTCTAATGTTTACGCAAGTATGTGCTAATGATGAGCGAATATCTTCAGTTGGCTTTTTCCTTTGATTGTCTCTCAACCAAGATTTTATGTCCACAGTATGGTTTTCGCAGTGCTTGGCAAAACGGACCACATCATTTCGAAACACGCAACGCTAGGGATCGAATTCGTGCACTTATGTGTTTTCCCCGGTTGCAAAATGCACGCAAAAGCACCAGACCACTGCGCTCCACACCTCCATTCGGCCTACATGGCGGGAAACGATGATCACTATTGAATCCTGTTACATTTTTTCATCGTACTACACGTACGATGTTGTTACTGAACCGAAATTATTGATGAAACAAATTCTTTCATATAATCACTGAACATGCCACAATTCCGCTAACATGCGCGCTTTCCTATCTCGCTTCTATAGTAGTAGCAACAACTAGAAGCGTTGCCAGCGTTAGTTTTCTACTGATACTTCCCTCGAGACAATGTTTGTGATTCAAGTTTTTTGCGTAACTTGTTTTTTTCCGTTTATGTCCGACGTAGTCCTCTGGTGCATTCAACGCATTTCATGATGCATTATTTCCCTATTTTTTTTGATCTGAGGGTGACTTTTCGGAAACTTGATTCTAATCAAGCGAGCCGATTCAACACGATACGGAAATTTTGAGTGTACGCGTTTGTCTAATCATTTATTTTTATTTCAGATAACTAAGATTCGGCATTTGAGCGAGTTGATGTAATGTGCTGACGAAACAACAATTGCGTAACAGCCATGATAAAGGTTCTGCTCTCTTGTAAATGAATTGCGTTAGCCTTTTGGAATAATGCCAGCAGCGAAGGCCAACTCCCCATAAACAATGCGCCTCACGTAGTACAAATGAAAATATGAAACTGAATGATAGATTGGCTCACTTCGATTATCGAGCCTTAAACCTGACTGATATTACGGCATTGTTACATACAGTATTTTTTCTAAGATCTTTCTACCACCACGTAACAAGCCTCTTACTCAATAACATGGCTGAAATAAATTCGATTTTTTCTGTTTGGACTGTAAATTATGCTTATATAGACGCGCTAAGGAGCTTACATGATTGTAATTCAAGAGCACAACGTATTTAGTTCAGCTCAGCGAGATAAAAAGTTAATGTCTCTAAAGTGAAGAGGAAAAAACCATTTGTCGTATGTTACTTATGACAGTCAGGGCTGTTTCGAATAGAATACGTGATGATTAGAAAAGAGTATTACTGTAAAGAAAAATTATAACAGTATAAAATATATAATATGTCACGTGCAACGTGACCTGACACTCTGTGAAGGCTAACCGTATTATTTTCCGTAGAAAAACTAAGAGCAAAGATATCATCGATTACGTTCCATAGCTTGGCGCACTTAACGATTTAAAAAAGAGACAAGGCAACTGCCAGAAACGTCTATTATGTTACACTATTCATGCCGAACAGCATGAATCACGCAAAAATTAACCAACGGACTACCTGCCTTTGTTGCTTTTTATTGTACTTTAAACAACTATCGAGTTTCTTGCATTAGCAAGTGTTTTTATTTGTGCAGTCCCATCCGGGTTTATTACAAATAATATTTCTGTGCACCAGAGCAAATAAATTATCCTTCGAAAAATGGCCATACATTCAAAAAAAATTATACAAGACACAACATTTACGATTACACTGAAAGGGTAGCTGCTGCACAAAACTCTGGTTTGATGAAGACGCCTTTTTCTCGTGTCTCGGCTTACAAACTTGACACGCGTCCGCTTAGTAAAACTTTCCCGCTGCTGTACTAATGCTTATCTACGCAGCATCTACGCAAAAGGTGAAATTTCTAAAATGGCAGAACAGAAGCATGCCAGCTTGCATCAAGGACATCTTACTTGTGCAAGGACCAGCTGAGCTACACCGTGGGGGTAACTTTTAGAGGCGGCCAACTCTTTTCTGCGTCTATAATTATTATTGCCTTCTGACAAAGTCTACAATATAGGGGCCGTCGAACTAAATATTATGATGAACGCAAGGAAGAACGCTTGCCATTTGTGCTGAGTGCACTTAACTAACGTATTTCATTTAGCACAACAGAAACAATGATAATTGTAGACACGGAAATAATCAGAAAATGGTTTAACAGGAAGGTCTGTTTGTCCCGGAAGAATTGGACCGCCATTTTACCTGCATCACCCACTTACAAAGTGCGTAGTAATTCGAGATGCTTTTAAGTTTGAAAAATGCTCGCCGAGTCCCTATTAGTTCACTGATGATCTCTAGCATAAGCATGAGTCTTCCAACAGAGTGTGCTTCGCAGAGAGAGTATAATCCCACCGCTATTCCACCGCCATTTTTTTAGCGTAACCTTACGTGACACCATAGTAGACGATAACCTTATACATACAGTTAAATATGAACTAGCATACTAGTAAGCGGTAATTTTCTGATGCTGAACAAAAGCCGGCAAAACTTCCGTAAATAACTCAATTTAGTTGCCTTGCTCTAAAAACAAATGGTTCTCTAACCCCTATATAAAATACCTAATTAACAAACCAGAGCGAAATGTTCGCCGCAATATTTCTCAACAGTGTAGTGGCTGCTATACTTATTTGGGGATTTCAGAATAACTAAAATAATTGGAGCGCAACCAACAGTAAATATAAGCGACGTGTGCTCTATATGTATATTACCGACAACACTGATATTAGCTATATAAAATGCTTGTACAACACTTCACGACCAAGGCTCTTGATTATCGTTAAAACATCATGCCCAGAATAACGGCCCTTGTTGAGCGGTCGTATTTCTTAAACCAGCTGGAACTAATTTGTCAACATTTCGTGCGATCCATTGCAAATTAGGAGACAATATTTGCTACGATCACTGAAGTAAGAATGGTAACAACGGGCCTACAGGTAAGAACACTGGATAGTGTCAAAAATTAAGGACATTTTATCATGTTTTGCCCTGCATATTCTACCCTGTGGCAATTCATCGAAAAGTTGTAATACGTTGGGCACTAGGATTGCTGTGTGGACCCTTTTACATTAACCCAACCTGAAATTTGGGATGTGGACACCCATGGAATTTGTTATTTTGAGGTGTCAGTTGAAAAGTAAACACAGACGCTCTCTATTTTTCGAGTTTTTGAAGAGACTTGAAAATCGTAGGCAACACTGGGTTGTCTTGCGCTGATAAAGGAAGGAACTCCTGGAGCACGTAACAAATTCTTGTTCTAACCATCAAGTTAACTGGTCAGACTGGTTCAAAGGTCGCCCATTTTCTATTGAATTGTGGAAATGTTTTTATTTGAGCTTTTCGGTAAAACTAGATGCACAAAAACAAGAAAGACGGAATGGGAGTCTCACATAAAGAGATAAACTTATAATTTTGACAACCTGGTACAGCTTACATGTAGTATGGCGACAATCTTAGTGATGCCTACTACAGTTGGGTGGGTGTAAAACTAGCGCTCGGTTATTCAAATCTCGTTAGTGACAAATACTCTTTGTGTACTAAGCGTGCTTAGTGTGAAAGCGTTCCAAGCTTAAAACGAGGGGTACCAGTGAGTGGGAAAGAAGTAAATCTTTGGGTTAGGCATATTGTAAAATAAATTAAAACTGCCTGGTTTCAGTTGCCAAGGAACTGAAAAATAAAAAGATTGGTACAGAGTAAGCATAGTGAAAGGCAGGCACTTCTTGGGGACAACCAGCACGCCAACTTGGTCGCTGTCTTCAACCTAGATAGGAGAGGACAGCGCAATGCGATTTCAATGCTTTATTGGCAGTCGCCCGAAAACATCTATTCTTGCGACTGTGGTCATGTGTGATTAATGTTTAATCGTCCTCACCCACCAACCAACCCTAGCTTTACCAAGGACTATAGGAATTCAATCGCGCTTGGGCAAAATTCAGTTCGAACAGAGAACAGCGTCACACACAAAACCCTTTTTCAATTGGGCCCTCCCTAGGTCCAGTCCTCGGCGATATCTGGTAAATGCGCTATTGTCGATGTCTTTAAGAGGCATAGTCAATGGGCAATTATGTGTTACCCGAGCCGCTTACGATAACACTGGATGTGGTAATAGACTTCGTGCTCATGGGACTCTAGCGATGGGGCTGAACACGAAATTTTGCGTGGATTTCCCACCGAGCGGATCTCAAGCCCAGCTACGCGCAGCGGAGCGCTCCCAATGTTTGCACAAACTACATTCCCTTTATGGCGTACTGTACCCTCAAACAATCGGATGTCTTTCGATCCACTGGTTCCTATAAGTTATACCAGAATCAGCCTTCCCGCTAACGCGCTGTACGTAGTCTGAGCGTAATTTCCCGTTCCAGCGATGGACTCCACATAGATTCTAAAAACTTCCAAAATATCAAAGCGACCTGCGCGGAGAAAACTGTATATATACATATATATATATATATGACGTGATTTAACTCACTAGGCCACAGTATCCTTAGCACACTGTAAAAAATATATGATGTATAATTTTAGGCCAAGAAGCCTTTTTTGCCGAGCCAGATGCTTCATCAGTTCAAAGGACACTTCCATTCCATGAACGAAGTGAAATTACGTAGACAAATCGTGTTCCTACCTTAAGTGTATATTACCTGTACATAAAATGTCATAAGCCTGTAGAAAAAATAGAGCAATTTTGGGTTAAAAAATACAATAAGTATTAGAGCTCGTAAAGCTCTTGCATCGGTTTTATTTTCAATTTTTAGCTTCTCTTCCCAAGCACCAAGCTTCTCTTCCGTAGAAGCCTCGGAAGGAGTTCCTATGTGTTAAAAAGAAGCAGTGAATATTATGGTAAATCGAAATTTGTACATTTATATCCGATACAAGCAATAAGGATAGGATTATCAAATCATAAACGGTTACCTTGGGCTGCTGGTGATCCGTAGGCGAGCTTTTGTAGAGAATGGTCTGGCCATCCCGCATCTCGATAACACATTTTGTCCCCAAAGTTTGTTCTGCAATACGACAAACGCCGGAAGAAGTGATTCAAAGTTAATATTTATATATATATATATATATATATATATATAT
>MNPL01002867.1:0-21247 GCA_002081605.1 Tropilaelaps mercedesae
ATATATATATATATATATATATATATATATAGAAGTGACTATTTATAAATATTTTTGGAGCTGACCATCAACCAAATCTAGCGTCCACAGTAGGGCTGTTTGCCTTAATTTGTGAGACGGACCCCATAAATGTAAATGTGCAACGGCGGAGATCGCACCTACGCGTCTTTCCTGGTTGCAAGCTGCACGCGAATGCACCAAGCCAACGAGCTCGATGATTATTTTGATAGCTTTATGTTGAGCAGGCGTTGAGAACTGCTGAGATGGGTAAGAAATCAAGATTCCTAATCAGGTCAATGCAAACAACGCTCTTCGGTATTTTGCGATACGGAGCCAAGGAAGCTGGTGCCTCTAGATGTTAGGAGCAGGCTTAATAGTGGCAATTTGATAACAGTGGGCGAACTTCCATCTGAAGATATTTTTGAAAGAAGTATGTATCCCATGCCTGAACTTCGTTGTCATCATTTTTGTTCGATTAACAAATAATTCGTGTTCAGCGGAAGGCCCATTAGCCTAGCAAGGGCTGCGCCTGAAATCAGGCGCAGCCCTTGCTATGGATGCCATGGATGACTAAATCGTTCGTATATAAAATAACATTGACCAGATCGCGTTTGTCTCGAGTCAAAGCAGGCAGGTTTTTAAGTTCTTAACGGTAGGAAATATGGCGGAAATATTCGGAAATATACAAATCAGGAATTATGCTGAGATATTATGAAGTAAGGCGATTTCGTTGACGGAAAAATAAGCATTTCAAAGAAGAATTTTTGTATATCGAGAACGTGGCAAGATAAATGTAAGAGGAAAATCTGCGTTTTAAAATGGTTTATCAATAGAAGAAAACATGGTCGAGCTCCAGCAGCGCATGCTGCACGCTGCACGCTTGAGAAAGCTTTAAAAGATCTATCGTGACAAGGCAGTTATGAAAAAAGGGTGACAACGCCAATTGGTTTTGATTGTAGCCCGTGCCAATACTTTGGTGTCTCTCGATACAAATACAATAAAAAATCTAAATAGACAAAGCAAAAAAAACCTAGAAAACCCTGATGCAGAAAGACACGCACGGATATCAAAGACTGAGATACCCTTGTATCCCAGTCACATAGATCAGACCATCCTTGGTTCTACGAAAAATCTATAGAAACACTTTTGTTTCGAATCTGCAAATTAATCTAGGAAATAAGCAACTTTTTGATAGGTAATCAGATAATAGTCCGAGACGCTATGGAGCCCTAGACTACAAAAGTCTCTCTTCCGCAATTTGGTCTTTAAATATGTGATCTTCTATACAATGTGAAATTTAAGTCACATCGTGCATCTGCAATGGTATATATAAAAAGTGAACTCCGTGTATTTAAAAACATGTTAAGGCGTGCTATGCTACGCATCAAATAAAAAACAGCTACATTTTTTTGACATAACCTTTAAGTTTGGTCCACTTGCCATATATGTACTCTGACGAAATCGCTATATTTCGTTCATTTTAAGATAATCAGAAATGTAAAAGTGCCAATTCCAGTATCAGAAGCAATATGTCGTTGAGATTATGTGATTGCGTTTTAGAAACCAGTCATATAGACCCTTTAAACGGCCAGTCGCAAAGCTTCTTTATCACGTGGCTAAGTGCTTAACTACGCTCGACTAGCATCAAAATAGCTCTCAAGCATATCTTTGCACCCGATAGAGTATCCAGTCCTGCGTGTTATGACATTCTTCATGGCTGTGAATGCCTTTTCATAACTAAGACACGCTCACGAACCTTCCAAAGCATGCACTCCGTTAACAGTAGAATACCTCCTCGGGAAGCCTTTTATTCTTAGAATTTGGACTAAATATTCTTCAACATGCTTAAAAGTTAGACTTTTCTCTCTTAGTGTAATGCCTGAGTACCACTAAATCGCATATGCAGACTTAATGTGAAACTCGTTTTTCTCGGGTGAAGTTTTAAACCGGCATTCACAAGTAGCAGCATCTTTTCGATATAGCTCGAGTTTGCAGTATCGTTGCTGGTAGTGGTAAAACTCTTGCTGACTCTTGTATGTGTGATTGTTATTTAGTATATGTGCAGTGCGGAAACTCCGCCCAATGAGAAAATAAAATGCCACTACATTGTTATCAAATCATTATTGGCTTGTCAGAATTTGTCGGTTCCTCGTTAAGCGTTATGCCACAGCTTTGCCTAGTTGCATGTAGCAAGCCAAAAAATATCTTTAAAGTTGACCATCAGCCAAGATTTAACGTTCACCGTCACGCTTTTTACATTACTTCGTAAGACGCCATAATTGTAAGTGTGGAGCACCGAATCCATGCATTTATGTGTCTTTTCTAGTGGCAAGGCGCATGCGAATGTACCACGAGCTCGACACGTAACAAACCAAGCCAACATAAAAGCTATCGCCATCATAACATTCATTCCATTACATAACATTCGAATGTTGAGCAGTGTTGTTATTTTGGTTAATTACTGTGTGTTATGTGTAGACCATCATTATACACATACAGTATCATGAAAAACAAGTTTGCTGTGAATATGCTGTGGTAGTCTTAACCTTGTGAGAATGCGTCCTGCCTTGCCAAAGTCAGTAGTATATTTCGTAGATTATCACTCTTTCACGTTGATAGAGGCGCAAATTCCAGTCAGTCCACAGGGTGAAAGAACAATATCCCCATGCGGAATTTATCGGTGTATGAACGTCAAGCTCATCCCCATGGTGGACCCGTCGCATACTGGTCACTACTGGAGCCACCTCTCTAATAACAAACTCGCTTAACGTGCATATTTCATAAACACGGCATGATAACGCTACGAAGTATATATAGATACATGCGGATACTTAGCGACGCGGAATTGGCGGATAGGCTTTACACAGTGTGGGAAATGGTTAGAAAGGGCCTGCAGAACAATCTGATCGTATGTGAGAAAGTAGGGTAGGAGAAGCGAGCGAAGCGCTAATCCATAATTGAACAAGCTAAAGTGTGGCGATAACTTAGCGTAGTATTGATTTAATGGCCTCATATAGCTAGAACTAGGTGCGGGTTTAGTCAGGACACTTCGTCATACGTAGTAACCGCAGGACATCTGCAAGTAAAAATTTCCACTTCTTTCTAATTCAGTGGCCCACTCAAATATTTTAGCCATTTTAGTAACTCAAACATTTAACAAAGAAGTCATAATTTAAGACTGGATTGTGCTTGCTTTGGCATTCAAACGAAGTTGGTCTTCCTTAATTTTTTAGCCGTACTGGTTACTCTTACTCAAAAGTAAAGTTGTTTTTTACAAGGAAAATGCGTATCGATAAGGTGCAATAGGGCTCACATCAAATGCGGTGATATAAGATAGGATTTCACCTAGCATAAAACGTAACTGTATAGGATAATTTTTTGAGCACAGTTTACTATTTTAATAGCGCTTGCTGCAACCATTGAAGCCAGCAGTTTAGGGAATGAAACCCTTGTAGAATGCCCACTTCAGCTTCCCCACGGCGATCGTCAATGTCACCGTGGTAACAAGAATAGAACAAGGTACACCAGAGGTTAGTACTCATACCCTGCTTCGTTCATAGCACCCATTCGCAAGGAGAGAAACTCAAAAACTCGATTACCTTTCGATCATGGGGTTCTTTGTGTTTCAATGAAAGTCCTAATAGTATTGAGTCTCTTCGCAAACTCATCTCTAGCAATGCATTGTGTTTTTCAATAAATCATAAGTAGAAAACGTTACATCGTATTTGGCGTCTCCAAAATCGTCTAAATTAAGCCTTCCGAATTTCTTTTTTAATATCACATGTTCAGACGATTAGGACCAATATCGATAGCTAAGTGATCTTTTGGATAAAACGCAATCCCAAGATAGTTTTATAATACTGAAACAGATTGCTGGTGTGTTTCATTTATATTTATAACTTGTAGGTTTGTAATTCACTGATCTTTAGAAAATTATTGCAGATGTACGCTAGCACTAATCTCTGGTTTACAGAATAAATTGTAGGTAGCGGGCATTCAAGTCATTTTTTCAATTCTAATGAATTTATTTAACAAATAAGAGCTCAGTTACCATTAAAATATTGATGGTGTGTGACCAATTTTTTTTTAACAAGTTCTCATAGATCATTGCCAATTTTGCTATGGCACTATATAGCGTTTTACTTAGTTCTTCCATAGATGTCGGATAGTTTAGCGGATTTTTTAGCTTTCAAATCGCTCTAGTGCATAAAAGAACGCAAAATTGCAAGATCGTGGTGGTCAACGAATATCTCCGTTACGCACCCAGAGAATTGTTCCTCAGAAGTTCAAGTGTCGTGAAGTGTGTGGCATGAGACATAGTTTCAATCAGGCGCCACCCACGTTAAATTGTTTATTTGTGAAGATAACGGATTAGTGCTGACAATAACACTCGACATACACTCTGTTATAGAAAAATGTAGTCCAACGCAACTTCATATTGAGAACCGCATTAAACAATTAAGTATGGTGGATACTACAACTGTTCATAAATTACGTGAGGCTTTTTCGTAACGTAGATAGAATAATTTTTACCTCCATGTTTCATTTATGTTCCGCCTTGTACGAAAGTGGGCTTCAAAAAAGGAATTTTTTAAACCAGTCATCATCCACGTCAAAACAATTACATCCGAAACGGCTTATTTTTAGAGTTCTGCATAAATATTGAACCAATAATGGGCTTTCAATGGACCTTTCCGTACTTCTAAGTAAATTCAGAATTCTTAGATGCGTTATTTTAAAATAAACTCGGAATATTTCACACGCAGTTGTGTCTATGTTGTTATTTTTTAGTGTTTATTCACATATTGCTGTGTTATTACAAGATTCAACGGGTTAGAGCTTAAGGTTGGCCTTGGACAGAAATCTAGCAGTCGTAGATTCCACAGTCGAATACCTGTAGCAACCTATCATTTCTACGGACCTAGATAAGTGAATTAGTTAATTAATTTGAAGTTCTCTGTTCTCTCTCTCTCTCTGTTCTCTGAAGTTCTGTGTTAAATGTATAGTCACTGAGCACTCGCACTGAAGTAAGAAACTCATTTTTTTTAACTCCCCGGTGCTTCAATTTCTAGTTTAACTACGAAATGAGAGACGGCTGTGCTAAAAGCCGGCTTAAAACTGCGTGTTTTCATAATCTTTTAGATCATCCAATTTTGATTGAATGGAGCCGAAGTAGATCACTAATCCAGACACTTCTATTGTAACTTTCTACATATTGACTATTAAAACACATAGAGCCGAACTAATGCCTGATCGACATTCTTACCTACGAGTCACGGTTGTAGACATGTATTCGACGATTTAGATACTAGGCCAACGGTTAATCTGCCCTCATTGTGCTAAGTTAAAGTAAACAATAGCACTGCACTGAATATTGCAGCAGGAAAAACGGCATCGAGACTGCTGTCTAATGTACTATAGCAGATAACGGCTGTACTTTTCTAGTTCAGTATAAAGGCAAGACGAGTATGGCTGACGTGCCAATGTCTCCTTGATCAATGTATCAGCATATAGCACGCCATGATGTCATTGCCGCAATAATGTCATACTCCGCATGTGTGCTCCACCATCAGGAATCTTACTCCTTTTGAGCGACCTCTGCCCTTTTTAGAGCCATTGATAAACTCTTTTGTGAAATATATATCAGTATACTGGTACATCATATTTGATTTTATAACTATCCTAAGGCTCGTTCCGCCAAGATCATGTGGCTTTTATAGCCTTCTCAAAAAACTTGCATGCGTTTTTAACATCGCTTCTGCCGCGTTCTTACGTAGGTGGAGGACCGCTCCCGGGATTGTTTCCGGACGCTTCGCTCCTACTCATGTTTTTGTATCATTTGCAGGAGAGAATTATAGTTATAAGCGTCAAACCATTATGAGCTTATCATTGATAAGCTAGAACTAACCACATCAAAATAAAAACAATGCAGTTCCTCTGCGTTGATTTCAATACATATCTTCTAGTGGACTCAATGATATGGCTGTGAAATTGTCTATATTGAACATATTGAAGTAGTTACAGCAATATTTTTATAATTTTACGAGAATATTTTTTAGCAAGCGTGTGTTTTCGTAATTCTTTCGAGAGTAAACCTTAAATAGCTTAAACATGCTTAAATAACATCATGGCTTAACTTTTTTAAAACCTTTCAGTCCGATCTTCGGTTGCATGGTAAGCAGATATTTTATTAACATGAGATTAGAACGAAGATTCCCAATGGATGTGGCCTCTAGCTATTTTGAACGTTAAGAACGCAGTCTACGCAAGCTATTATTTACTGACGTATAGAAAGACGTACTTTACAAATACATCTGAAAACGAACCCACCGTGTCTTCATCACAACGGCTCTAATAGCTCATTTTGTATGACCTGTTCTCTTTAAATTATAACTCAATAGCTACTGTTGTAATTGGGTATCTCATATAAAAAAGAAGAAGCCAAGTTTTATGCTAGGGTGTACTATACTATTCTATCGGATTTTACATGGTTGTAACTGTTAATTCAGATGAGTTATAAAATCGATATTTGCATAATGTATGCCACCGGCCGTGCTCTTTAGAGGGTAGACGCAACTAAAATCACTAGGGCTTGAGTCTGGGAATTGAAACTATTCCTCAGTCTTACTTTTCTTAAGTAACTGTATTATTAAAGTAGTCCCATAAGAACTTGAATTGTTACCGAACGCCCGCAGTGTATGCTTTTAAGTGCCGTACGATAGATCCATGCATCTCTTAAAAGTTACGTCAAAGAACATTGCGCTTTTTACTCTTGACTAAAATATTGTAGTAACAAAGACCTTGCATGACTATTTTGAGTATCAACATTATTTTGGGTTCGTATTTATTTGTCAATACTGGAGAAAATGACTTCCCTCGTTGTCAAAGCTATATTCTGAGCTAGTCCCTTTGGGCGGTCAGTACAAACTGATTGCTCTTTTGCCAATCGCAAGAGTATGTTATAGTCAAGTTTTGCTTGATTATTTACAGGTTTCCGTTATAATACATTACAGGGTTTTCGACTGACCTAGTGAGAATTAGTCAGGAAAGCATTTTGAGTTTACTGGTTATCCGCCTTTTTTCATAAAAATTGGCCCACATACTTCTCACACTCTACGCTCTCGATTGACGTCTCCCGCATTTACTCCAGTTTGCTCGGCACCGTGGGGTTCTAAATGCGGGTCCTCAAAACCCGCGGTCCAAAAAAGATAATCTTCAGAATCAAAATTTTTCTAGTATGATCGTCTCTTCTGACTGTCGTCGGGTGCTGGGTGTTTTTGCGTGCTTTTCAGCAGTAAGTTAATATCGGCCACTAAGGGGTTTCATGATTTCAAGTATTCTCGTGTAGATTGTGCTGGGAGGACACGGTTGACCTACTTTTAGTTTTATAATGGAAGGGAAAAATCTTCAGACGCACGAACATCGGAGGTAAGTGTATTACAACTACCTCAAGCGCAAGTCCATCAGTATGGAGCTGACTGTGGATAGAAACGGTCTCTAGCCCCACTAAACGCCACCTCCTCTCTCCTACAGGATCTCGGAATATTTTATAAGGCATTGAAAACCAGATAGGTCGTGTATAGCACTAATAATAAACAACTAGTGTATCTGACCACAACTAACTGCAATATTGTACGGTAACAGGACCTTCCGCAATATATTTTATTGAATAGGTAAATAATTGTCGTTGTTTCTCCAAGGTTTCTTTTGTCTTCATAATCCTATTTAGGGACTGTGAGTTCGTGTTCCAGTTTTCCGAAAATGCTACCATTTATTGTACAATCTCTTTAATGATGCGTTTAATAGAGGTTTGATACGCTGATTGTACTCTCACATCACCTAGAGCTTCGTATACCCGTACAGTGTGGTTGAAGTTGTCAACTTTTTCAGTGTCGCACAGTACACATATATAGGCCGCTGTTTTGTTAGTTTGAAATTGGCAATAACCAGTGGGTATCTGTGTGATGTGGTACGACAGTCCGCCACCTCATCTATGGTACCTTGCCAACAGGTCAGGGATAACAGAGCGCGTCCAATGTTTAGGTCCCTCGAATGGGAGCTGTGTCCATTCATCTTGCCATTTGATTAGTGTATTGGTCTTGGTCTGCGAAGTCGTGGTTTTCGTCTAGAGCTCTGTGCGCTCGCTTTTCGGCGACCATATCCTAACGGATTATACGAACAATGACTAAAACGGCTGTGTTAGATACCGTTCGATATGCACAAGTGACGCGTAGCGCAATAGTCCTTTGTGCGGACAAAAGCTAGTCAATGACAGACGCCACATTATGCGTGAAACCCAGGCAGCAGGGAGGCCCGCAGATAACACCGAAGTGCTGCTAACTCCTCGGAGGAGAGGGGCCAATAGAGACTCCTCATCGATTTTGGTTGAAATCCAAGGTTAATAGCCGCAGCCTTCGCATGGGCCAAGGTAGGGCGGTCAGCCTTTAGAGCTGACTATCGGAATACCTTACATTTTGCCGCACCGCCTGCTGCGGACGAGTTAGATTTGGAGGAGTACAGGGTGACCGACTGCTTGATGACGCAGCGGTCGGAATATGTACCCTCCTGAAGAGCCATGTCGGCATCTACGAGAGCATGCAGAGAACGATAGATTCGCAGACTGAGGCAAGCAGGCGCCTGGCTTCGTCCGCTGGGTCATCCGTTCGAGGCAATATACACGCTAAATTGCCCGCTGCTTTCGAAGTTTTACGTGCTATATATTCTATGTGCGTTTTTCCAGTCAAGCCCCTGCCTAGGTATATTTCCAGGTCCTTCCTCCCAACTCTTTTCTCTATCTTTGTGGGAAGGTTTTCAAGAATCAACTTTACTCCTTTCCTCTTTTATAGACCGGTTAAATATGTAGCCTCACATTTATGGGGGTCTACTCCGAAACCAGTACTCGTCATCCAGTCATCAATAATTTCTAGCGATGTATTGGCAATACCTTCTAATTCCTCTTCTGTACAGGCCCTTATGAGAGGAGCGAGATCATCCGCACAAGCGAACTTGTCTGTTCCTTCTGGGAGAGACATGGAGAATTTTACAGTATTGGCCCAAGAACTGACCCCTCGGGAACTCCTGCTGTGATTTATAATATGCATGTTGAGTTGTCGATTGACTTTCACTTAGACGGAAGTAAACCATTCTTCGGAGACACGGAGAGATGCCTTTTTTCGAGGGCGTTATGGATCCGGTAGCAGTGTTAAAAACATTGCACATGTATAACAAAATAAGCAGGACGAAATTTCGTGTCTTTAGAGGTTTCAGTTGGCTGGTCCTCGCTTCTTTCCTATTTCTTCGTTCAGTCTGTCGGCTATAACTTAGGCAGATAGGCTTGTAGGCCTGTGCCCCGGTCTCACATCCCGCCTTGAGAATAAAGGCCAGTTTTGCCCCTTTCCATTTAGAGGGAAACCGGCCTTCAAGCAAAAAACTTGTTCACTAACGCTCTGAAGATCTCAGGGTTGCAAGCTTGACAAACAACCTAACGACCTCAGCGGGTATATTATTAGGGCCAGCTAGGTTCCAGTTAGTTATACCGTAGAAGATAGACTGAGGTCCAAAAAAGATGCTTGATCGCGTCTAACGAAAGTAGTTACTGGGCCATCACTGAACAACAGAAGTTGTTTGTGTGTGTGTGTCTGTGCCAAATCTGTGCCAACCATTCCTGTAAACAGCGGCCCCTTGATAGGGTTTGTTTGCCTGCCCAGGCAGTTGAGGTAGCGTTGAAGTTCCCTGTAATAATAACTCTCCGGCTTTTATGTTGTGCCAGACTTGTTGATATTTCGTTAAGATAGCTGTCGAATTTTTCGCCAGTTTTATTCGGAGAAACGTAGCAGCTGTGTATTATCGTCACCCCTTCAAGATTGATCCATAACAAACCGTTTCCTAGTCCTTTTCCTCTGGTTGCTTGCGTTTTGTGCAGTCCTGTCCACCACATGCAAGTATCATTGATATGCAAAAAAGAACGAAAAGAGAGGAAGAGAAGGTTTTAAACCTCCAAATGTGCTGCCGGCGCTTTGGCTCTAGGATCGCTAAGAGCGTACCACGCAAAAATGACAGAAAAGAAAGAAGACAGATAATATGGGGAAGATAAGACGATATAAGGCGAGAATTCATGGAGTGGAGTAAGTGCAGAAAACACGGAAATTGTAGTCAAAGGAGCGGAGATGTAAAGACAGATAGTCGGGTCGGCAGAAGGCAGGTTTTTCCTTACGAGAGAACCGGGAAAAAATACTCACGGCGAGCCTTTTCATGTGACCGTTGCTGCTACGCCAAAAAGAGACCGATGAAAAGTAGTCCGTGCGATGTTTAGTGCAAAATGGCCCCGGAACAAAAGAAGATAGATCAGCGTTATGGGGCATAAAGCCTTGGCTTGGAAAAAAGGAGATTCGAAGACAGCTGGCTCGTGTTATGGATATAGAGGACGCGGTCGAAATCGCAATCAAAAGGTCAAAACCAAAATCTGTATCGAAACGAGGCATATAGTTGACGTTAATCACGGAGTACTACACTGGCTAATGGGCCTGCTGCTGGGTTGGCAAGTGATACCACTCGGTTCAGACCCGCTCGCACGTACCATTGGCCGAATGTTCTGCTAAAGAAGCTATGAACCACGTCGCTTGGCGGTTCATTGCATAGTAGAAAGGGAAGTAAAGTTAAGTTATCCATGCGAGGAGACTGGCCACCATGCGAAAAACTGCAAATGAAAGGAAATACGCGTGGTCTGTAAAAAAAGGGCATAGATTGGGAAGTCCATCGTGCTTGGCCTATCAGGAAGCCCTGAAGCGAAAGACCAATCTGAAATGCGAACTAATTAAAGGCGGATCAAGGAGTTGATATCTGTTGTTGTATTGCGTTGAAAAAGGAAGGGGTCGAGTCCGTGAAAGGATCATGATTTCGTGTGTTGTCATTATAGGAAGCTTTAATGCTGCTTCACAAGTTCCGGGCTTTTGTTACACGGATGCGAGAAGTAGGCTCATGCTGGAATAGACGGTTACGAGAACTGAGGCCATGCTTGCCATGTAACGCATCAGGTTTGGCAAGGCCCCAGGACACGACGATTTACGCAGTGCAGCAGTCAAGGGCGTTTTTAAGATATTCCTTGACATCATTGCAGACGTCGGTACTAATAGATTTCGATGGTACTTCTGCTTAATATAATGGAAAAGGGCTAACGCAATTTTGATTTTTAAAGGAGGAAAAAAGTTTAGCCCAAGATGCTTCGTCAGTCTTTGGCTAAATGTACCGAGGCTGTAAACTACGCTCTTTTCCGGAATAACAAGAACTTTCCTCGGATTCTTAATTTGATTTATAAAATATCGCTTTGCCCTAAAGGTAATTCACCGTTTCCTCAACGTGGACTTTATAACAAAGAACTAATCCCTTCGGTCAAGGACATTCTGCATAGTCGTTAACCTGAAGGTCAAAAACGCCTTTTACAGCCCTGGACAGTCTGAAAAGGAAGACACTACCTATCAGAGAGTCTCTACCTATCAGTCTAGACCTACCTATCAGACCTAGTCTCTACCTATCAGAGATCATCAGCGACTGTCTCAACAACAAAACACTGGACAATGGAGCACTGGAGATGAACGTAATCGTAGCTGTGCCATAGGGGTCTATTTTAGGATCTCTGCTTCGGAATTTAGAGATAACTAAGTTCTTCGCTTAAGACACATTCCGCAAGCATCTGCCTCTTTGCCTATTCTGACGATACTGTGGTTGTCGTCACGGCCAATCAGCTTCCACACATGAATCACGTGCTAACATCGCTTCGAATACGGTCACTACATAAATGTAAAAACACGGCCTAGAGTGAACGCCTTCAAAAAGCGAGACAATCTTGTTCATGAGCCACAAAAATGTCTGCCAATCAATTTAAATATCGGGGTCAACCCTATCACGATCGTTAGATAGCACGATACTGGGCTGTCCACTTATACACACGCACACTATTAGATATACTCCGAGGCACACTAACGGGTATGGTGCATCTTAAATTAACATTGGCAGGAGGTAAACGAGCTGCCGCACAAACCAGTAGGATTCTACTGGATATCAACGATCAATCTAAGACGAGAGGACGTAGATTCCTTACGCCGTTTGCTAAATTGATTATGCTGTTCGAGGCGTCGTTTGAATAAAACTAACGATAGACAAACGCCATACCAGGAACACGATGAAAGGCGCCTAGCGACTGGTAGTCCTGCGCATCATTCATGACTACGGCATTATCAGTGCACTCTCGGAAATCTAAAAATATGTTTTTAAAGCTGACCATCAGCCAACATTTAACGTCCACTGTAGCAGTCTTTGCATTGCTTCGTAAGACGGACCCCGTAAAAATGTAAATGTGCACCGGCGGGGATCGAACCCGTGCACCTACGTGTCTCCTTCAGTCGCAAGGTGCATACGAATGCACCAAGCCAACGAGCTCGACGCACTCTCGGAAATCTAGGCTTTCAAAGTAAAGGAAAAAACTGGTGTGGGAGAATACATTTCTCAATAATGCCACGGCCTGCAGGGAAGCGTTTCAAGCACATGACAGGACGAATGGGACGCCATTCAAACCAGGTACCCAGCGAGAATGAAACAGCTGGTTTCCAGCATAGAAAGCTGACTGGAGAAGAAGGACGTCCTGACATCTTTCGTCAATACAGGCCATGGCAGTGTCGGAACTCCAGAACCTAAAAAGTAATGAAAAAACTAATGTAGGCAAATGCTTTTTTCAAACAGGCCAGGCCCGCAAAAAAGCATTTCGAATATAATAGGACGAATGGGACGTCATTTAGACCAGCCACCCGGCCAAGGTGAAACTGCTAATTTCCAGCATAAAAAGTTGGCTGGACAAAAAGGATGCCTTGCCATTTTTCATCGAGACAGGCCATGGCAACCTGGCCAAAGATACCTATTTTGATTTGGCACAGATTTGGCCTAGCACACATACGTGTACGAGCTATGTGGTTAATACCAGTTGGATACTCTCGAACATCCACTGTTTAGCACTTGTCGATTATAGATCCCTCCTGTCAAGCCTACAAGCAACAAGTCTGACAGAACTTCTGCATCATATATGCGACATAAGGATAACTGGCTTATAGAAGTGATCATTGTAAAGAACTCTGGGTGTTTCAAACAAACAAACTACACCAGGTAAAAAACACAGCTGACGACGAAAGAAGCTACTATCATGTTACTCACATGTGGGGTTCAGAAGTCTTAAGGGAAAAAGCTGGCACCAATACTTCACGGTGCGCTCCTAAAAGAAATCACCGCACCCAACATTTTTTTTTTCACCCAACGATGAATTTGCATAGCGCTACCACAACAATGAACACAAAATTGATGATATATGGCTGATTTTTGGTACTAAATAATTTTTTTTCTACCAGTCATTACTGAGCGCTGCCGTTCAACGATCTCAGCGATTTTTGTTGACATATTCAATATGGGTCTGAAAGCACTAACAAAATTCTAGCCAATGTCTGGCAAGTAGTTTCGGATTTTCGACTGCTCAAAGCTAAGCAAGCCAAAGGTAGCACCCTAATAGACTGCAGGGGACTTTTATTAGAAAGTCCCAGTTGTCTAAGACGGTTAATGGAAACGATCGTTGCGTGATATTCGGGTGAGAGCAACCTTAAATGCGTCTGCCATTTTAGAGCCTTGTTAGTCTTTAGCCCAAAACTCATAACTCGTCGCCCCATAAATGTGTTAGATAAGTTGTGTTTCCATTGGCAAGACCAAATCATCTTTATAAAAAACTTTATCATTATGATAAACATAAAAAGAGTCGCGATAGATCCTTGTAAAGTCCAAATATTAATCTCGAATAGTAGCAACTTGAGACATTTTATCCTCACCGCTTGCTTTTTATAAAAGAGATATAGTTTGAAGAAGCTGATGACCTCGTTTAGAATATAAACAATTACTCTCAGAACCGCTTGCTTCAAGTATGCGACCGTGAATTCAGTAAAAAATTATCTTTGAAACCGAAACTGATAGGGCAAGATATACTCCATCTACGAAAGGTGTCCCTCCAATTTGACCATAAAAAATCCTCAGTTACTGAAATAGGACGAAAGCTACGTGTAAATTTTGTCTATCTTTATTTTTAGACAATTTGCTGAACTGCAGCCCCCTTGGAGAGTGGCCCGGAGCGTAGCGACGAATTAACAAGGTGGATTAATGGATGGGAGGAAAAAGAATAATTGCAACATTGCGAAAGTCGGCAGCTCTGCATTCTTGGCAGCATGTTAAACGACGAAGTTCTGCCGGAGCTGAAGTAGCTGAGTGCATGTGTCAAACAGCAGAAAAGCTTCTACCGTATTTATAAAGATAACCTAGCTTAATGCACTGGATGTAGACCCAATCTCAATTGCATTATGAACACTAGGTTGCTTTGCTTGGCCAATATACTTCATGAAGCGATGAGTGCTATCAGGATCGGCCGGTTAACAAATGCTAGAACTTCAGGCAGATCATTTTGTAGGACAAGTAGATATTCTGCCCGTGTTAACGATTAGAGTCGGATAAATTCAGAAAATAATTCAAGAGGCGTGCATCGAATTGCCGCAGAAATATCAAACATGTGCCATCAGACATGTGGTCAATGCAAGTACCCAAAGAGGGGTAAGTGACCTCATGAGTAGTACGGGAAAGTTATACGTGACTATCACTAAACGATAGTACTGACAGACTTACGTTGGAATATGTTATTATAATCCAGGTAAGGTCACAATCAGAGTTATAATTTCTCCCAAATTATTAAATAGTGTACCTATTGTTCATGTTAGCAAAGCATGAAAACCTGGCGCAAAGTATGCGCGCGATTCATTGACTCAGAAGTAAACTTGTATAATATAAACCATGTGTACAATATAATTGAGGATTTAAAATATTCCTAAATATGTAAACACTACATGTTGTGTTATATATGCTACATAAAGGTCTACTACGTTTCCAATAATATATATAATATGCGCTTCGAAAACATATATTGTATGCAATATTTATATAGTGGAAGTCTGGCGGGTATGTATGGCGGATTCTATGAATGTTTTTTAAAAATCCTTGTCTTCTTGTTTGGCGTTTGTGTCTCGCGCCCGTCTTTAGGCGTCTAATCCGACCCGCGGGCCAAGATTTTAAATCACCCGTGTTTTGTAGTGAAGATAACAGATTTAAGGGCATTTCAGGAATGATGCCTTTACCTGATTTAGTTACTTAAACTTGTCTCAGTCAGACCTTTCCGAATTACGCGAACGCCTTATTCATGCTTGCAGCACGCTAAAGTCAAAAACTTCTTTGCTCTGCTCTGGTAACGAAAATTTTTTCCGGTCCGGCTAGGCTCTATAAAACTTCAACACACTGTAACAACGTGCTCACCTAAATTCAGAAAGGTATCAATAAATATTAGGAATAAGTTTTTGGTTCAATGAAAACGCTACAATAGCAGAAAACTCATAACACTAAAACTATGCGACGCAAATTACGATTTATGTATGTTTCAGTTATCCTGAAACCGTAGTGAAAGAACATTGTCGTAATTCCTGTGTTCCGATAATTGCTTCCTCCTCACTTCTATTGCCAAAAACTTGCATTGCCAGAAATTTTTTTCCAGACGCGCTTAGCCGATGTCTATATGATAATCTACTGTCTCACATCTTGTTCTTTTAGCCGGGCGATTCACCGGCATGCCGACTTTCTACGTATATATCTGGCATTCTATGTAGGTCGTGTAGGTCAGACCGCAGCGACCACAAGTGAGAAGATGTTATTCTCTTGGGTGCTGTTGTATTCGTTTACTTACTTCACGACTCGGTGCGTCGTAGTAGTTGTTAGCGGAAGTGGCGTCCTTTCTGCAGGTTGGAATGTATCGGATGAAATGGTGGTTCACATAGCTTTAGGTAACCCAACTAAAACGGTGGAACATCAGGTCTGGGATGTTCTATGCGCGAAAGTTTGCTCGCAGATATGGCCTACCACCTTCGGAATTCCCTGGGGTACTCAGGCCTTTATTTTCTACGGGTGCTTTACGCTGAACTCCGGTTATTAGGAAACCTGAAAAGGCACAGATCACTAAAATTGGGCATGATGGAGCTTTTGGTCAGATAAATTAAGCAAGCTCTGCATAAGTGACCTGTTCAAGTTCGTTTTGTAATCACATAAAATAATACACGTTCAAAGAGAATAAACGATCGTATTTAAAAATAAAATGCATGTCTTTTATTCATGACAGACGCCATAACGAGGAACGATATGATATTATAAATAATGCACGAGTCTTTCTGATTTCTACGTAGACTTTTCCGCATTCGAGCATTCTAGTGTGAACAAAAACTTTATCCTGTGGCTCCCGAAAACCCTACCTTGCGGTTAATTGGAACATTTTAAATACGTTGGAAAGCCGATTAAAAATATGATCTGGTTCAATAGCAAAGTATTTTCTTTCATCCAATTTTTTTAGTTTCCTCAAAGAAAGTCAGTCGACTTCAATATTTAAGCTTAACCAATAGTTCAATATTTAGCCAAATTGGAGACGAAATATGAACGCCGCTGCACCAAATAAATCAGCAGCATGTCTAACTATCCGAATCTGTAAATTTTCCGTCTGCATTTTTATGGTTACCTGCATTTAATCGAGTAACTTGCCAAGAATCACTACACTGCTAACATTTATATACAGTAAATAGACTGTATCTTCCTAACTACTTACATCAAAGGCACAAGTATAAATTTTCTTAAATTGTTTAGTACTACTTATCTGCTCTTTCAAATGCTTTCCACCTAACTGATATAAATGCGTCCATAGATCACGAAAAAATTGATGATTAAAATTTGCCACAATGCAAGTCATTTGACCTGATTTTCATTTAAATCGCAATCTAAGTGCCAATCCGTTATAACTAAATGAATCAGAATCTAAACTATGCTCAACGGTTTCTAAGCATTTTATGTGTTTCTACGATAAAAAGAAAACAAACTGTCAATGTAAAAATATTTATGTAAGCTGTAGTGTCCCAACTGTCCGAGTAAATATAGGCTATAGACGTTCATTAAAACCTGTTTGTCGCTAGTCGCTAGGCCTGCGCGCTTCGAGGGTGTTCCAAACGTTTTGTTTTCAGCCGGTTAAATCCACATGGTACCCCCAAAGAACGTGATCCACTCCGGGGACCGTCATGAGCAGGCACCGTCTGCTTTCTCTTGGGCTTTCGATATTCAAGAACGTTCTTCCCATATGTGAGGCGAAACATTTCCGTTAGGAAATAATCCGGGTGGATTTTTTTTAGGCAATTTCTTAGGGCAATCTCGATCAACAGGCACTTCTTGCGCCTAGTCTGTTGAACGGTCTTGCTCTAGGCAAAGGCTACTCAAAAACATAACTTGCATCCACGTGGCTACCCCGTCTAAGATGCTGTTTGCCTTAATCTGCAGTAGTCTGCGCCTCCCGCCGTAAGGAAAATTATCCGATCATCAGTGTAAGCCAACAGCTGAGTGTCGCCCATAATTTCCTCAGACGAAAGACTCCGTCATACGCCATATCTTACGGCAAAGAGCCCAGAATTGATTTTTGTGGGACTCCAGCAGTCGTACTAATTACAAAACGTTGTTTAGTGTTCTACCGTTGAGGTAGTCTACGACGATCCTGCGGGAGTAGGAGAACATACTTTTGAGGGCGTCCAGAATGATTTGCAACGGAGGCTGTCGAAAGCACTCCACATCTCCGGGAAAATAGCCATACTGAAGGACCTTGACCGAAACCGGTGATATTCTGTCATTAAGGCTACGTTGAGAAAGCAGCGAGCCGCCGTAAGATTCGATCGGGTCTTTAAAGAAATAAAGTGGGCGTCCGAAAGGAGTCCATTTTCCGCAGGGAATCCGAGTCTGTGTTCTTCGCCTGCTTTTACTTGCTTCGTTAAGGTGCCGAGGACGCAGATGGAGTGATATTTTCCTTTACCATTGATAATTAGAACGACATCAATTCCTTTCTAGACGGTTGACAAGCTGTTCAGTTTCCGAATGGGGGTCTTAACGGCGGCAGAGGGCAGTCGTCTGGTTCTAGGGCCCTGTTGGGCTCAATGCGCTTCTCCACAATTATGACCTCAGCCACTGTGATGGACGAAATGTTGTCTTAGGAGATATCCTCTGGCTGTGATCCCGTAGGCTGTGAGGTCAAAAGAAAAGAAGTGTTCAAAAAAGAGTGATTTTAAGGCCGTTTCCGTATAATCTAATATCACTTTGTTGCGCCGCTTCAAATTCCTCCCGCGACCTTCCATGGGTCTATTTCGATATCCTCAAATGCTTGTTCCTAGCCATTTGCTAGTGCGGCTACTAACAAATTTGAAACTGGAATTATATTCCCCATAAGAAGACATCATAGCGTTAAACTAAATATGTAGAAAGCTGTTTTTAACAAAAATTATAATTTGAAGAATATTCGAAGGCGCGAACGATTATAATCACCATTTGAATATAGTACATGATATATGCATGGACTCAAGAAACTCTTATATGTACTTATACTTCGGAAAATAGATTTTTTATTACAATGACAGCCAGTCCAAAATGGAACGAACTAGTCGATTGTTAATTAAACTTCATGAGTTCCCCATCGAATGATAGATACAAAAAACGAGACGATCCTCTAATCTACATTTTAAATGGTTATCTCATTAAGCGGTTGTACAAGCTGAAACACCTGAAGCAAATCTGGAATTCATAAAATGGCTATGAGACATGTGACTAATTGACCGAAGCAAGATTGATCAAGTGCACTGTACCGGAACAAATTTACGTTGTTGTCGTACTGAGAGTCGTTACACAAAGTGCTCCCAGAGGGTTGATGACGCCTGCGGCGGCCACCCCTCCACAGTACGCAGTGTTTGCGTACTTAATAAATAATCACCACTACAACCATCAGCATTGGCATCGGCCGCAGTAGTACCGATAGTGTATCTATTGAAGAGAGAAAGGGAAGATCATCAAGAGGGCTCTTCTATGACGCCGCGTTTATAAATAACAAAAACGTGCCTTTACGAGTATCTCATCGGTCTAAATGTCCTTGTATTAGGGTAGCGGGTCAATAGAAAGAACAGATTGTCAAGTTCGGTGGTTTGGTGTATTCGCGTGCACCTTACGATCAAAGGAGACACGTAGGTGTACGAGATCGATCCCTGCCGTTGCATACTTTATGGGGTTTATGAAGTCCGTCTTACGAAGCCGGTACAAAAAGTGCTACCGTGAAAGTTAAACCCTTGGCTGATAGTCAGCCCTGAAGATATGGGAATAACAGATTACAACAGTCGGTGAGCGCGTGCGAGCCGTGACTCACAGAAGGAAAGCCAAGATATGTGAAGGCGCGGCGTGACTGCTGCATTTACCCGGCACAATTAGATTCTATATGAAGCCTTTGGCGTAGGAATATTTCAAGCAACTTTACAAGAGGCTGAGTCACGATTATAAGCAACAACACTGATGCCGCAAACGTCACAAGCGTGAAGAAACCATGTTTGGGTGCAAAATCTAAAAACTGATGTGTCACCCCTACATCGCGACCCATTATCTAAAATGAAGACTCTGATTATCCGCCATAATACCATATTGCTTACTTACTCCATGAGCACTCGTTCTCACTGCCCATACTACGAACCTTGACGTAAATCATGCTTTGCGTTTTCAAAAAATCCTCTGTAAAGAAAAAATTTCAATTAGGATCTACCCGAGAGGTTTTACACCAAGAAAATACTTATACGTTTCGTTTACTACTAATTGTGAAATCACATTGAACACACTTCGGAGATTAACTATTCTTGCGGAGAACATAATGTCCGAGATATGTGGATAAGATATTCTTTTTGCATAGCTTAGGGTAGTGTAACTAATGACAATGTAACGTTGCTTTATGGAGTAAAGCGTCAAAGTGTAATGTGATTTTGAAAATTAGGTAACAATCATTCAAGCATCTGGATCCCTTTACGCAGGTAAAAACACTAATAAAAATGTAGGTCTCATGGCTAATTAGAAATTTAAAGAACCTTATTGAAACGTTGGCTTATATTCTATTGTATTACAATAAAGATTATATTACAGAGTTAACTAGACGGTTAGCCTGATTTTACCGGTACCGATTTTTGCATTACTTCGTAAGACGGATTCCATAAATGTAAGTGTGCAACGGTGGAGATCGAACTCGTGCACCTACGTATCTCCTCCGGTCGCAAGGGGCACACGAATGCACAAAGCCACCGAGCTCAGCCGTTAATCTAAAATAAAACATTTGAACCGGCCCTCATTTTGCTCGTTTTTCTGGGTCGAGCTTTTTCGAACGTCTCAACTTGCTTAATAATAAAATACAAATTAAAAAAAAAACTGAAATCTGAAAAAACTGAAAAAAGTGCAATGATGAAGTGGTTCTCATGATGAAGTTATGCATTTTTACACGCAAAAAACTTAAGCATTGTTGCAACTGATTATTTTATTGTGTTTGCACCCACATGTGGTTTCGATGTTCATGTTTGAGAGTGTGCCGTAGGATATAGTCTAATGTACCCTGGTTTGCAACTTCAGATATTTACGTTTCAAGCGTTCTGTGAAAAACATTTCACCAATTTCTACGGGCAGTTTTGGACAGCCATGCTTCGGAATGTGCTGGGGTGATATTTTATTTACTTCTACGTAAGATTTTCGGTTTTTTGGTAGGATATTGTTGCGACCAATGCGTACCGCTTTTGATACTTTTATCATGAGGGGGATAATCTAGTAATTTCAATATGCGGCTTTTGATGTCTTTGTGTTGATGTATACCATAGGCAATATCTGACAAACTCCTACAAGCGGCTTTTCATGTTCACATTTTGGCCCGAGCTGTGAAGGCTATTTTAATGGGTTTACATACGGTTCTCCACGTTCATGTGCTAGGGCGTAGTGCGCAAATATTTTACAAATTCTAAGCGCGGTTTTCGATTTATGTCTGCTTGAGGTATAATTTAGTTTGACTCTTCTAGGCGCAGTTTAGATGCCCACATTTTAGGGCCAACATTTTGCTGTCCACGTTTTCAGAGGTGTTGTGAAAGATATTCTAATATCTTTTGCGTGAAGTTTTTGAGGTTTATATTCTGGAATGTGCTCTGGGCTAAATTTAGTGGCTTCTACGTACGGTTTTTTATGTTCATGTTGCAAAAAATGTCTTGCAAAAATGGGTAAATTAAGTAGGTGAAATTCACTAAAACGTTTGCCTTGCGCGGCATACCCG
>MNPL01002867.1:21799-32866 GCA_002081605.1 Tropilaelaps mercedesae
TCTTTTGAGGCGTACTCCCGGTGATTTTCAAGTATTTTTGTCTTTCCCACTTTTTAATACGAAAAACTCTATGCTTCACAGACTGAGATGGTATGCCTATGGCAGAGCTATAATATATAAAATTTTATTTTTTCTCATTTTTATTATTAATATTTATTTATACCCCTACGGTCGTCAAGCTTCTATACTCTTCTTCTGCGGACAGACGTTACTTTTATTTTCACTGGTTTTTGAAGAATCATTTACTTTAATTAGCTCACACTTGACCTCCTGCAGAAATAAATGGAAAGTTTATTTACACTGTAAGTTAGTTGCACTAGGGTTCATCTATATCTTTAAGGTCGCGGCTTGACCTCTAATACATTAGGTCTACTTAAAAAGACGCCTCATTTATCCCTAAAGCGCGGCAGATAGTTTCGGTCTCGCTACTGTGTTCGGTGAATTAATTCTAAGCGTTGTAGAGCTTAGCTTACAACGGCGTATAGGAAATCAGTAGAATTGAAATTATGATGGACATGTCTATTATTAGATAGATACGGATAGATAGATACGGGTAGATAGATAGATACGGGTAGGTAGACAGATACGGATAGATAGATAGATTTTACCCCGCGCCTCTGGTACTAGCGACCAATATGATTTTTTCATAGTTTTTTATTTGAAGCTTTAATCTTTTCAACTTGAGTCGTAGATTACCGCAGTTTGTTATTAGTGTACGGATCATTTAGTGTGTGCAAAGTAATTCGTTGCACTGAACGCACACTTAACAAGACATCATAATAGGAAGTTGACAGCTGCATGTCAACTAGGATTCGAACAGTTTCGCACAACAACCTGATTTGTCTATAATAGTACTTCTTTTGTTTTAAGGCGGGCTTGCTGCACTTCTGTCTGCCATTAAAGCTTTACTTTTATTCTAACTTATCTTGAATTTGATTGAATATACTATTCGTTTTGTACAACTTAAACTCAAGCCAAGTCCTTTGCCCCACCAGTAAGGCGTACGCTTTATTTTAGAAATTACTTATAGAACTGGGTACGATCCAATATCGCATAATTTATTTAAAGGCAGTAAAAAAATAAAAATGCCAAGAATATGTAAAGGCTTAATTGTAGGACATTTAGATAGATAATCGTATCAAAATGTCTATATTTGTATATTTCTTCCTATTTTAAAATAACATTTTTTAACACATAATAGAAACGAAAATGACAAAGTTTCTCGCGACCAGACGCTGGTAAGGCTGGTCTTAGCAAGGTGGTGCTTGTGCCATAAGGTTGAAAAGCTTTTGAGTTGTGAGAGAGGTAAGTTGTTGAGTCATTGAGGAGAATTTGAAACATATTTCGCCGTATCCGATGTTAGGATGCCTTCGGTACATACAATTGTGTTTATATACCTTTCTTTTTAGACGCTCATTTTATCGGAAAAAGAGAGGAGCTCTTTTAAACAACGGACTGTACAGCGAAAACGTTGGAGCAGGAGGTTATCTAATTGTGATGTAAAACTTTTTATTGCTATCAGAATATGAATATGTAACTAAAAATCTTGTTACATTTTGCCTCATTTTCTATAATAGACAAGTATTTTTCACGGCTGGGGCGTGTACAACATTCTTTTAACGCGTTTAGTTTTAGTGCAGTCATCTCGGCAAATTAAATAGTTTGCCAGTGCTTTACGACCTGGGATCATTGATCAGCCTACTAACGATGCTATAGTTTCGAAAAACTCACATTCTGCCATCACTCGCAGGCTGCTGGCCGGACAAGCCGCTTAATAAAGATAGCAAACTAGTTCGACTTTCTTCTGGGCCATTACCCGCTACTCTCTTTAGCAATCGTGCTGTAGGGAGTTTGGCCAGCACCGAAAGCCCTTTTTTGCTAGGGCCGAAGCAACGGGGCGGATTCAACTCTATCTTTTTCTTTTATCCTTCTATTTTAGGGTCAGTATTATTATGATGCTTTCTATATGAGACCGTGGTCTATCTTGATAGACTTTCTAGGCCTGCCAACATTGCCCTAATCTTATTAACGGTCTGCAGCTTTTTGTGAACAGAGTGACCATGCTTGTTATTCTTTGGGCATCATTAACAACTCGGCAGTGAGTCCCTTTTTTGAATCACGATTTAAAATTTTTTCAATTAATTAAATTTATTTATACAACTTTGTAACGCTGAATATATGTTTGTTCTCTGGTTGAATACTAGCTAAGTATACGTAGTGTAATCGTTACTTATTAAATACAACTAGTTTTAATAACGTAGAGCTCTTATAAAGGCTTTGTCGAAGGTGAACTGCACAGGAAGGACGTATGGTGCCGGGCATGTAGTTGACGAGGAAAAGTAATATCTCAATCAAGGGCGCAGGCCATGGCTTCTCCTGAATCGAAATCGGTAGAATGGCAGCATTTTATTCATGCTACTTTTCAGCTAATACAAAGGAGCGAAACTGCAAAGCCTTCCTGGAGGTGTTAACACAAAGCATGGTAAATAACAAAAACTGACTAATCACAGGCAAGGCAAGGACTAATTATTACAGGAAATTTATTACGGCCAATATTATTCGAGATAGTAATAGGACAGAAAATAGGAGTCGCATTTTTGTGCACTAGATGGCCACGGCCGGTTTGACATCGACTAACCAGGGCAGGGCTCTCATCTTTTATGGCCCTTTGGTATTTAACGCTGGGTGACAAAACGGCAAACATGATGACTGGACCAGCGGGAGACACTGAATGACCACATATATGTGCGCTACGGAGTTGCGTCTTCTTGGGGCCCGGCCACCAACATTCGCGCAGACTGACGCATGAATACGCCCGACCGGGAGCTTTTGAAAAGGCCATAGAAGGGATTTGCGATAACGGTGACGGCATTGAGATATCCTTTTCGGATAAGCATCAGCTCGTCGCGTTGCTCAATATAGCCTATACACGGGCAAATGCGGCTCGTCCTCCCATCCGATTCAGGATACTTCGTCGAATCGTAGACGATCGAAATAGCGCAAGTCCTGGTTGAGTAGAGCACTGAGACAAGGTGAAAACCCACGAGATGCGAGGGAATGGGTCAATGTTGCCAAAAACGCATACCGAAAAGTACAGACGAAACTCCGAAGGCTGACTACTGGAAGTCAAGACCGATGGTGGAAAGACCCGGTAAAACGGGTTCAAAGCGACGGCCTGCTTTATCGAATTGTCAGAGAAAAGATGCGCTCATTCACACCTAGAATTGTACCGGAATGTCGTGGAAAATTGTTAGCACCTTCTTTCCGACACAGCCGGTCAGGGTCTAATCGTACTAATCGTACTAATTCATTGTGGGACACATTTGCGCTTGTCCAGACGACGCACAGCGATAACGAATTTAAATCTCATAGAAAACACACGCGGCACAAATTCATCCCGAAGACAAACTGTTGGATCTTTCTCTACAAGCTTCAAGCAAAATTTTTGTAAGTGGAAACATTTCACTCGATTTAACGAAGGTGCTTAGCAATAGCAACGCTCCTATGAGGAAGAGCTCATGAGGGCCCCATCTACACTCAAAAATGCGAAAAGCTCTGAAATGCCGGTAGTTCGCAGACATTTCTAACACAAAGAAATTTAATCACAGCCAGAAGGGCTTTTGCAGGCTGTAGAGAAACGTACAAGAAGCGGAGTACCTCCTGAAAGCACCCATAGCCGCCAAGAGACACTCCTCAAACTGCCCCTCAAGGAAAGAAAGGAGCAGCGAGAGACAAACTTCATAGGATAAGTTGAGGTATTTTGAATTATTAATAAATTATACTGGGCTAGATATCAATTGATTAAAAATGTATAAGTTACAAAAATTACTAACAGTACCTCCTTAATCAGCTTGTATTCGAATAGCAGCGAAGTCTCGTCTTTTCAACAACCATCTTAAAAATACGGTAAGATTTGGCGAGGAAGATGTTTGGAAGGAACTTTTAGTGACCGTGTACAAAATTCAGACATGAATATCGAATAATTTAAGTAAGTATTGAATAGATTCTTAGGGAGATTAACGACATGTAATCAAAAGTATGGGTATACACGCACAAAATATTTAAATTGAAAAGGAGACTTTACCACATAAAATTACATATTCCTAAAATGCTACCCACTGAAGTAGTATTATTCACCAAAGTAAAAGCTCATCTAGAGCTAAAAGAGCATCTGACTTTAGATGCTCGTAAAGCTTATGAAATGCTACCAGAACTTAAAATCGAAATAGAACGTTCAGTATAATACAGCGTTTTTGAATAAGTTAATTATTTGCAGCTTTATTAATTACTGTAAAAAAACCGGCGAATGTAGATGGCTTAATGTAGATTACAAGAGGAGATTAAATGATGCATGATACCTGAAGGGTACATATTCCGATAGCTGCATCATCAAGCAGTCAGTCACCCTGTACTCCTCCAAAAGCAACTCGTCCGCGGCAGGCGGTACGGCAAAGTGTAAGGTATCCCGGAAGTCAGCTCTGAAGGCTGGCCGCCCTACCTTGGCCCGTGCGAGAGCTGCGGCTATTAGCCTTGAATTTCAATCGACGTCGATGAGGAGTCTATTGGTTCCTCGGCTGCGCGGAGTTGGCAACACTTCGGTGTTGTCTGCGGGGTTCCCTGATGCCTGGGGTTCAGGCGTAATGTGGCGTCTGCCATTGACTAGATTACAAGACGAGATTAAATGATGCAATTAAAGATTTCGATTGCCCATCACTCCAACGCGATGACATTAGCTGAATGGAGAGAAGCATTTTTCTTGAATTAAAGACGGAGATGACATATTCGAGGACATACAGTAAACACGCCTAAATGTAGATTCCACTATGCTGGACAACCTTTGAAATTAAATATTCTTCGTTTATATCTTTCATCAGCTAATGGATAAACACAAAACAGAGCTTCAAGAAGTCGCACCATATAGATAATATCATTGTCACAAGCACTACATTAAAAGCACATAACGTGAAATCTTTAAAACTCTTTAAAGTAAATAAGAATATGAGTTCAAAAAATGCCAGCTATCAAAACTTTGCCGGAAATGTTTTTTTTTACGAAAAATGATAATTCATCATACGATACACACAAAAAAATTTATACAAATAAAATTTGTGAGAATATATCTAAAAATATGTAGGAGTCCATAGACACTTTTTATGAATTAGTACTAAGTTGAGCTTAATATTTGAGCATCAAAGTTACTTGGAAAGTTACAACGATATTCGAATTTAACCTTTTTCTTTACGCACTCAAAAACTGCCAATCATTGTTTAAAGATGGCAAGTCATTATGAAATTGATGCGGTACTTTGACATGTATTCCACGACAATCGCAAAAAAGTGATATACGACGCGAACAAGCCATTCTGACTTACAAGGTAAAATGTCTCGCAAATATATTTAAGGTACAAGGTTTATATTCCTAACGGCCCAGTTTACTTATAGTTGTTGGGAAGTATACACCCATTTAGGCACCCTTATACGTGGCCTCATTTATCGAGTGGCCTCAATGTCTGTAGTCTGGTTCATAAAAAATTATGATTTGCTGATTGAGATCTATTATAACCTACCTTTTTGGATCTTTTCCTGCCATTTTGGCTACATCTGACTAATCATTGTGCTAATTTATTGTGGAACACATTTGCGCTCGTCCAGACAACGCACAGCGATAACGAATTTAAATCTCATAGAAAACACACGCGGCACAAAGTCACCCCGAAGACAAACTGTTAGATAAAACGAACATGAAAAACAATGTCTCTGAAAGAGATTATTATGAATAAGTTGAAACTTGACAGGTCAGGCGAAAAGGTGACACGAATGCTCACAGAAGCTTGCAGAAATACAGCGCCAATGTCGCCGCATTCCGATAAAAGACGCCAACATCCATTCAAGAATTGGTGGACGCTAGAAATAGCAAAAAAGGCCCGACCAAGGCGAAGAATGCGGAAAGACGTCAATAAAAACGGCGGTGAAAGTGATCTTTTTATACAATAGGAATGAAGTGGCACAGCGGGCAAGTATAGGCGGCCAGAACGTAGCTAATCTAGGTGACGCAACGAATAGAAGTGGTGCAGCCCGGGCGAGGACATCGAACGCTATTCATGGCTAAAGGGGTAGCCGATCACAACAACGCAATGCACCCAAAGGCATCTTGTTCCTTGACAATGAAGAAAGAAAGAAATGGAGTTACGAGGTTAAGAAGGGGTAGCATAATATACCTCTACTACAGCCGGTGACGATAAAAAAAGTAAAAGTTCTAGGGAAAGGTAAACCAAGATGCCAAGACAAGACAAACTGCTATCTGAGGGCTGGTGGTCATCCGAATAGAAAAAAGTCCGCGTCGAAACCGGCAATATTGTCTGAGGAAGCGTCACCATACAGCCCCATACGTCCTCTGTCGTTAAGGCGTGAGACTATGGGGTCAATTTTAGCAGCATGGCTGGCTACGGAGTTGAAAGCAAAAGCTCTATCCGATTGTCAATGCGGTGGGGACACTCGACGTTTGATGCGGTTAAGCAATCGCTTTAAGTAGTTTATGGTGCAAGAAAAGGGACACCTAGGGCGAACAAAGAGTACCAGGTCCTGCTCCACACTCGAAACGCATTTAACTGCTTGCAGCAGCATTCATCAAGGAATCATTTACGAAGAAGGGAGGTATCGCCGTTTTTTCAATGAATTATCGACGATTTGATACGCCCATCAAGTGAACCAACGACCCAAAGGGACCAAATATCATTAGAGGAAGTGATCATGCCACATGAATCGATGTCTGGCCCTTTTTTCGAAATGATGCATACAACAATATATTAGAGCTCGTAGGGTTGCCCAACGTTGTAAAAAATAGTGACATACGTAAACGATCCTGCTAGCATGACCCCTGTACGCGACGAAGAGAAGTTGGAAGATAAAGCCAAAGAGGCAATGGAACGTGTAATAGCTCAATTGGCTCACTGTCAGCTAAAGATAGTTTCACACAATGCGAAGGTTATCCCGCTGGTCGGCAAGATATGGATGAGATAAATAGCAGTTTAGATAAATGAACTAGTAGCAGATACGACGCTCCATATGAACTATGTGGGCGTCGTGTTCGATCAAACGATGACGTTTGCCGCCCCATGCAAGTTTATTTTGAAGTAGATACTTAAGCAACGACACTACTCGGCAAGATTATGCCGCGGCTAGGCAGTACAAGTGAAAACCGACGCTGACTAGTTACGAAGGATGGCAACCTTTTGATGCCGTATGCATTAGCTTCGTCAGAAACACCGACTACCGAGAATAACCAGAACGGCTAATGCGGATGCCTGAAGAAGGTGATATGTGTTGAGCTTATAGACGCTAATTATAATATCCCTTAGGAATAGGAAAGTCATATGCGGTGTTGAACCGCATCTCACTCTATCCGTCCTACGGCCTGTGAACCCGATAACTAGAAAAATACACCCAATTTTCCTTGCCTTTGGAAATATGGCGCAGAAGCCCCTGGCTAGCCACAGCGCGCAGGCCCAACGGTGAGATTCCTATAGTCATTGACCGGAGGGTCTGGCTGGTTTTCTCGTATGGTTCCCACTTTTTTGTCACCTACAGAGGGTTGCCTCCAAGGCCTCGCTCCTGCTCTTTAAAAATATTTCCAGAGAATTTTTCAAAAGAGTCTTTAGATTTCCCGAGACAGTCCCCCAACACCAGTGTCACCGCCGTGCTGATCGTTCTCCACCTTTGAATGATTGTTACACTTGTTCAACCCTTTAGATACGTAGCTACTTAGAAACTGAAAGGCCGAAATACCGATCTTAGACGAATCATAATAGCCTTTTTTGTGTAAAAGACGTTTCTATATTTCAGAACTTTAGTCGGCTCCTTCATTGCTTCTGCATCTTTTTTGGCGCAGGCAGTATCGACTGTCTTTGGGCCTCGAATTCAGGTGAATGAATTAGCAAATTCATAATGAATTTGCAGTAAGGACTGCAACTATACGGAATATTTTCACTATACTTGCAAGGGTTATATCGCTTGCCTTAAGCATGTCCTAAAAGAACACTTGCTAAGAAAAGTATCTCATGATCCTTATACGCTACTTGAACCATATAGTTGTCTTCACATACAGATTTTAATGTGCGCTATATATTTAACCTCTTATACTACTATTTATATTAATATTAAATATCTATTCCTGTATGTACATATTTATGCATTCCTTTCTCCATCACTGCATGTCCCATCAAGCTTATGGGCATTTATTATTTATTATTTACACTTGTTGAAAACAAACTGGTGTATACATTTGTGATTGGGTAATGCTATATAATAGGGCATAATAGTTACCAGGCGATACCGTGAAATAATCGGTTTTACAATTTCCTTCCTTGTAACCACCTACAGCTTTATGCTTGTTGCTTGCATCTCTAATATGATTTTGCGGCAAATAAATATAAATAAAATAAATATTACGATTTCTTCAAATAACAATACAAATGTCGAAATGCATCGACGGAACTCAGGGAGGAGTCAAATTTGTCATAAAGAGGACGTTCTATTGTTATGGTAACACAAGAAACGAACTAACACGATTTAGCTACAGGTGACACACGCAAAGCGATTTTTTTATATTTTTTCATCTGCTTATGTGCATGGTTGACCACGAGAGTCAACGAGTGATCTTAACGAATCAACGAATGTCACTAGCATTTTCAACGTTCAAAGTGCATTTTAAGAAGAAAGTGAAGCAGCTAGCGGATCTCATCACGAACCTATAGAATGGCCTGGCGCACTGTATCCCTTGATGTCTTTTATGATACAGGTGCTTCATGTCGGCAGTACTGGCAACACAATCCTAAAATTCTTCAAAGAATCAGAAAAGGTTTTCTTATTATTACCAGTTCATTAAAACACACATTCTCATAATCGAGAAATATTGGGAATTGGGGAAAACGAAGAACAACACTTTGGAACGTCTAATACTTGACTCTGGAACCTGCAGAGTTTGACGTCGTAGTGCAGCTCATCAAGAACTACCTTGTTTCGACCAAATGACACAACAGTAACACGCTAGAGAATTATGAAGGATACGGATTTTCTGAAATTTATAGCAGCAAGATAAGTTGAAACATTTTATTTCACTAGTTGACCAAAATCTTAAGTCTTTTCTTCAAACTACACGACAATATTTTTAAAGGGTTCTTACTGTTTCTTCGTTGCGTAATACTAGATGTCCTTCCGCAACAAGTTAAAGGCGCTTCCTATGTATCAGAATAAGCAAAAAGTAACGTTCACTTTTTAAACCTAGATTTTCTTGAAAATGCTATCGATACCGAAATTAGGGTAGCAACGCAAATGGCACTTATCACTTGCGGCTCATTCAGCTACACAGTGATAAAAGTAATATAAATACGGAATGCAAGAATCGATTAAATGAATTATTTTTTCCAGAGCTAGTAGAAGTGAAGCAGTCAGTAGAACTGTCGCAGTGTTACGATAAGAATAGCCAACAAACTCAGGGATAGCGGACTTGCGCCCAAAAGAAATCGGTTAATGCGCTAGCTATAATAAATTAGGTACCAAATGCATAGGAAGTCAAAAAATAAGACGCATTTATACCAAAAATAAAAGCTATAAACCATACTTGTATATTTTGTAAACAAAACCATATCAGTCGAAAATGCGAAACACCATTAGAAACAATGAATTACTAAGACTACAGAATGCACGTTTCAAGTATGTGAAACGAAACTACTGCGTTACAATAAAGAGTGCTTTAACTTAATACATTTAGGACGAAACATTACCACACAATGTAAACTATTTCCCCGATTTAATGTAAGTCATTTTAAGTCCGAAAATACTGTACTAAACTACATACGTACAAGCCAGAACACAGGGAACAACACTGCATTGTTACAAACATAATACGCTTGGGCGGCCTCAGATAACGAAAGGGTGTTCAGAGTAAGTGTAGCACATTGTTTCTTGTAGGACGCTTATTGCTAATAGTCATTGCTTCTTTAATTGAATACAAGTATGAGTGCTCATAGATTAATTTCGGAACTTATTTCAACCATTACACGGTAATGAGTGATTTGTTTGGTGGGTTGGACTGCTGTTGACGGTAAACTGATTCTTATTAGAGTTATTACGGGCACAATCTTGAAACCTTTGCATTCTATCCGTTCTATCAACTAAGCAATTACCTCTCATGGGGAATATTGTTTTGCGATTCGGATATATTGCTAGTGTTTTCCACAACAGATTTTTGACTTTATCGTTATTGTTTTATTACTTATATATTTGCGTAAGTTGGGCTGGTTTGTTTTGTTGCTTCTGCTTCAAGAGTGCGTATCTCAGAAACATAAAAGACAGGTTAAATTATTTGTACGATTCTTTTCGTTCCTTTGTGTGCATTGTCGTTGGGCATCGACTTTGGGCCTTTGGTTCGTTTGTCCTGTACTAAAGCTTTTACAAGTCCAATGAATTATAACTATCCTTTTTTACAAACATAATTTTAAATATGTAGGCTTTTGTCTTGTCTAGCTGCATTGGGAGGGAAATATGTGTACTCTAATGCGTCAGGATTTGCCAGAAAGATTAATTAATGATATGGAAAAATCTACACCTAGGAGTTTTCCCATCGTCTGGATGCAATGATTTCTAATCGGAATAATTACGACAACAATGATAAAATTATTATACCAAGTCTATACATTTTTGCATTCTTTCGCAAAGAAATTTCCTAAATAAAACCAAAGAACTTTATTTTAATTATAAATGTCATTCCATTAAACCTATCGTTTTGCCGAAAATAGTAAAAAACTGATACTCCTGAGATACAAGGTGTCTACCTGCTCCACTTGTACTCTATTATAACAGACATCCCGAGAGGCGTCGAGGTGGAACACTAAAAAGTTGACCATTAGCGGCACCACTTCTATTTACATTTTTATTCAAGAGACGGCTGTCAATGATCGCTACGAAGCGTGTTCTCAGGGATCTTTTGAATGTACCTGTAATCTGGCGCAATTAGTTCGAACTTTCTCAGTTAACGTGTATATATATATATATATATATATATATATAT
>MNPL01002877.1:0-24682 GCA_002081605.1 Tropilaelaps mercedesae
TATATATATATATATATATATATATATATATGAATCAAGACAGTTCTACATGTTGTGTCCTTGTCGATAGCTACTTAATCACATCGTAGACACAATATGTGTCGCAGCAGAGCTCTACAATGAAAAACACTGTTATTTCGTTCTTCATTGCGACCAGAGAGGAGGTAGCTCCGAAAGCTACTGCTTCTGTTTTCTATATGGCAGGTCAATTCGCCACAACGTCATTTGTGGTTCGTTAAGGACAGGGGGGTGAATATCTGGGCATTATCTTTAGCATGGCTGGCGTAAGTATTACGACGTTTCATCTGCTTTTGCCCCCCCCCTTCCGTGACAGAAATGTCGTTTTATTGACAAATTTAACGCGTAAATAAGGTGGTATGCGAATGTGAATTTGCAAAAGTTTTACAGGTCTGCATGGGGTGAACACGTCCATAGGTATGCCAACAGTTTGCCAAAACCACCTCCAGTACATTAATATACACAATGGACGTTTGACGTTCCATAAAAAGTTGTCTCTAAGATCTGATATTATTCCACCGCGTTTAACAACTCGTACGATCAGTAGTCCAAATAAGTCGTTTAGTTACGAAAAACTTGTCGGCTCTAGAAAGACTGATCCACTAGGGTGCTCCATTTGAGCCAAAGAATTGTGCATTAAACTACTGGTATGTATAAAATGATCTATCTCTACCCATTTTCCTTGAATGGCTAGCATTATATTCTGTTTGGAAGATAATTAGTTTTAAGTATATCTAATACCTTAATAATAATATTGGACGCATGTTCTCAAGTCACTATTTTCACGTACATAGGCCGCTAATCCGGCTACTACAGATAAACACGCCCTTTTACAAAGTTTTTATTTTGTTAGTAGAACTATTTACATATTTATCCTCATTGGTTATAGTAGAATATATAGAATCGTATCGTGCAGAAGATATGATTTTCCGGGAAGAAATTATCTTTCGCAACATCCCACAAGAGCAAAGCTTTTTTTGCGCAATGAGAAACTCATAAGCCCCCAGTTCCACAACAGGGTACGCTTCGGGTAGTATGGGACTTCCGCTATAGGCGGACCTATACACTAAAACTTACGCCAAACTGATTCACAGCACACTGGACGAACCGTTTTTTAACATAACTTCTGCCAGCGAATGCGTTTTGAGTGCGCTGAATCAATCGGCCAGACTCACGTTCTGTGCTGTTCCCAATCGCCTCTTTCTCTTTTTCCTTAGTACTTCTTTAATTTCACTCAATCTATTGCCCATGCCCTCTTATCCCCAATCATATTGTCTACCATGTCTTTGACAGTTCTGCCCGCTCTCAGTAGGTACCCAGGCTCTCTATTCGAAAAGCATGTGCTCAGGGGTCCTTGTTTCCGCTATTACAGTGTTCACAAATTTGTGTTTCTCTTACCAAACCTGTATGGATATGTGCCAAAATCTCCATGTTCCGCGATAACCTGTACTGATTCGTACGCGATATCCCCTCCCTTTCTTTCTAGCCATGCCCTGCTATTCAGTAATAGTTCTCTTACACAATCTCCCCATGAGGCCATTCTATTCTCACAGTCTGTTTGCCAGTCATTAATCATGCCTAAGCTGTTCTGCCACGAGATTTCGGGATCCCTTCATCTTTCTCTTCTCCACTGAACCTTGATACACCGGGAAACGGTTACCGCAAGGACCATTGCCTCTTCCGTTATAACCGTCCTGTACGTTATAGCGCATAGAAAGACTACAGTACTCTGTGCCGAATTCATCCTGTTCCGCCCCCTTTTGGTTTCTACAGCTCTTTCGAACCAAACGGGCTCCGCAACGCTAGCTAGTCCGTGACTGCTGCATACAGTCGTCCATATTGACAGGCACTTTGTGTTGGCCATGATAGACGCCTTGGTTGCCTTGGTCAGTGCAACATACAAATGTACCTGGCCCCTTAGTCCAATGTATACATGATATCTTAGGTATCTGTCCGTATTCTTTAGGGCAATCTCCTCTTCCTCATACACGATCCTGACATTCTCAACCTTCTTGCGGCCGGTCAGGAAAATTGCCTCGCTCTTGTGCGGGGCTACTTCCAGCTTGTTCTCGGACATCCAGCTACGCACCCTATGTAGTGCCTCGTTGGCGTTGCTCTCAATTTCAGGGTTGTTCTTGCCCTTGCACACGATCACTGGATCGTCCGCGCACGCGAGCAGAGTGACATCTCTCAGATCCTCCTCGACATTTTAGCGGTGCCCCATTACCGCGGCCCTAGAACCGAACCTTGTGGGGGGCCACAAGAAGAAATCTGACCGAGACGGTCATTTTTATTAAACTTAGTTTACCGCTTTATGCATAAGGCAGTTTTTGGTCCAATGCACGCGCTGTTAGGACGTAATGGGCCGGCGCCCTACCGTGTTATACATAAAGCTTCGTTGTCGCGGTTAGAGCTCTGGCGGTCCTGTCTTTTTAGTCTCGCTAGTTTTAGTAGAACCATATATCTCAGCATGTTAAGGTGAACGTTTTGTCGAACTGACTTATAGAAGAAACAAGCCCAAACACTTCTCCACAATTGAGTGCTGTCCATATCGTTGTCAAGATTGTTGGATATTTTTTAATTGAATAGTAGATACAGTTAGCAGTTCACAGGAGCGAAGAGTTTGAAGTTGACCTTTTCAAACCTTGTAATCTTTTAGAGATACCGTTGCCTTTTCGCGTAATTTAAAATTTTTTTATAGAATTGTAAATAACGGTAGAAGTGATCTTCAGTCTACAAGCTAATCTTGGCGAGTATATTTTCAGCCCTAAATTAATCGTTGTGCGGGTTGAAAGTCATTGGCAGTTTCTCAGTTCCAGACTTTGTGCTTTGAGCTATTGGAATGCTCCATCAAAGTTAGATTTATTTATACCTAGCGGGATTGAATTGGACGATCCTCATGGCGACCGCTGGACAACGGTCACCGGTAGCAGTCGGTTCCGGTCTTTCGAAGAGTTTACGGGGCCAAGCCCCCACTCATCACCCGATGTTCTGGAAAAGAGCCAACCCACGAGATCCTCAAATGCATTGCAATACTCAGACTGCAGTGCCGGGGGCTGCTATGTATTAAAGGCAAAAAGCTTTGGTGAGGGTACAGTTTTAAAACTGGAGGTACGCCAGGCCGGTGAATAGTACAGGGGCCCGAAGCCGCCTCGCCAGCTGGCTTTGGCTGCCCTATCATCCACTGTACGGAAGGCTGACCGGCCCGCCTGTAGGGCCCACTCTTGCATTGATGCGGCGGCTGGGAAAAGCCCAATAGGGGAAGCAACAGAGCTGGAAAGCGGAAGGCTAGCAGCCCAGCTGACCTCCAGCGATAAGAGGTGGAGTGAAGAAGGAGGGCGGAGCAAGCAACGCCCGAAAGCAAACGAAAGCTCCAGTCAAGAAAGAAGGTCAAGGTGGGCCTCGCCGACATGGCCAGAAAAGTGGGCGACCTCACCAACATTGCGACCGGAAGCCAGAATACTTTGGTTCCCCGCAAAAGCAGGCTAAGGTCGCTAAAAAATTTCGCAAGCGGGCTAATCGATCAGATCAGGGACGTCGTAAACGGCCTTGAAATGGCATGCCGTACGTAAAGTCGCCATGTACGAAAAACAGGAAACGAAGGAGTTCTTGCAAATCCGGGAAACGGTCCTGGAACAGCAAGCAAACCTCCTTAAGGAACAAACGGGCCAAGAAACGGCTGAGAATGAAGCCCAGAAAAAGAAACTGGAGGAGACGAAAGAAGGCCTCGCCGGATCTCAGGAGCAGATCTCGGGGCTGCGGAAGGAGCTGCTCAAGGCACGCGCAGCGGCCGCGCCCGCAGGACCAGTGGGTTGGAGGACCTCCTCAGCGCTCTGCAGACCGCAGACGACGTTGCGGCCGCCCAGGAACGCCGTGGCAGGAGGAGGTTTTCTGACATGTGCGGTTCGTGCCGGAATCCCTGGGGCCCACTCACACAATCCAGGTCGCCTTCAAGCGCGGCGACGAAGACGATGCGAGGGCCCTGGGGGCCGTGCCGGACTTCTTTCCGCTCGCTGCTCACCACATAGGAGACGTGTGAGATGACGGCAAGGGTCCCGCAGGGTTCGATCCTTGGACCGGTCCTGTGGAATTTGGCCTATGACAGTGTATTTGAACTCGAGGGCTTGCCAGAGGACGTCGAAACTCTCACGTATGCGGATGATCTCACGGTCCTAGTGACTGCCCGACAACAGAGCACACTACAAAACAGAGTCAATGAAGCCTTAGCGCGCGTTAACGAGTGGATGGCCCAAAGCCATTTGCAGTTCCCTCCGTAAAAGACCGAGGCTCTGCTCCTAACAGGCCGCAAAAAGAAAGGGGAGCTGCGGCTGGAACTGGCTGGGTACCCCATCACGCTGAAGAAAACTGACAGGTACGATGTGAAACACGTGGCAGCCAAAGTCCAGCGAGTAGCCCTGAACCTGGCACGACTGATGCCCAGGGTCGATGGAGAAACCGATGGAAACAGAAGGTCGGTAGCGTCCGTGGGGGAGTCCATTTTCCTATATGGAGCGTCCGTCTGGGGCGACATGGCATTGAGAACACAAGTGAATCACGACCGTGTCAAGTCGGCACAGAGGACGCCCGCGATCGGGGCGGAAGCTGGTCGTACAGGACTGTAGCGACCGAGGCGGTACTCATCTTGGCCAAGATGCCGCTATGGGACTTGCTGATCATAGAGCGGGGCTCATGTTTCCTCAGAAATCAGTCAAACCCGACAGCGGCGTGAAACGCGACCATCAACGAGCGGCAGAGTGAATGGTCGTGTAGGGAACCTACGGAGAACACCAAGGGCGCCTGGACCAAGTTCTTAATCCCGGACCTTAGGCGGTGACTGGACAACAGCGGCGAGCTGACCTACAAGGTGAGTCTGGTCCTTACGGGCTATGGACAGTTCCAGACCTATATGGTGAAGATTGGGAAATCTGACACCGATAGGTGCGTATTGTGCAAGACTGGGGACCCAGACGACGTTGAACATACGGTTCTACGTTGCCCTTCCCTATCCGAGGTAAGACGGACTGGCATAAAGGGGTTGCCTCGGCCAGTATCGGTGAAAGAGGTGCTGGACTACGTGATGACTTTTCCGCAAGCCTAGCAGGCCGGAACACGGTGGCGCAATACCATCCTGAAAAGTAAGGTGGCACTAGAACAGGCTAGGCGGGCCAGAGTTGCCGGGCGAGAGTTAGTGGAGCCTCCGTACTAGCCACTTTGTGGTTGCAGTGGCGCATGAGCATCAAGCGTTTACCAAAACCCCCAAAACAGAAAGATTTATTTATATTTAATTTTTGCCACGGGTTATGATGCGCGGTTGGTAACCGAGATGCTGCAGATTAATCCAGTCTCACCGAGTTTATTGCGAAGTTTGTAGATCGCCGGCCTCGTTTCAAACATATTAACCCAGTTCCGTGAAGCGTTCATTAATGCATGGCAAAATGTTGTTATTCCGTTCGTTAATGGCGATTGTTAAATATCAATTTGTTAGCGCAGACTTTAAACTTCAAATCACCTCACAAATGAAATTGACGGGTGTGAAACACACGAGCGTGGGAGCTAGTGAACGTCTTCGTTGAAAGACAGATACGTGTCCAGGGGATTCCGCCGTCAAAAGTTTAACTGTGTCAGAAAATGTGTGGAAGCGTTTTGTTGCAGTTGAACGTCTGTCGCGTTAATACTGCTCAATTGTGGGCAAAATATGGATTAAGATTTGATTATGGTAATCACCGCCTCCTATTGCATGAAACGACTGCCCGTGAGTCATGTGGGGATCTTCTAATGTCAAGGAACGACAATTCCTGTTTATCTACGTCTCCATCAAAGTAGAAGTAGGCCTTGTCACTAAAAATAATTTTTTTGCTAAGAATCACTATGATTTCACGAGGGGGAAGGCGTGTAAGCTTAAAGAACAGACTTTAGGAAAGGCTGGAAGCATGGATTACAAGGCTAGCTTTAAGTCATTTTGAGCTTTTTTAAAAGGTCACCATGTTAACGAATGATGAAGTGATTTATGTTTAAGGTGCGTCAAAGTTTGGAATTTCGAGATCTCAATTGAGGATCTGGAGCCGCTCGTCGTTGAAGACGGTTTTTTTAACTAAGTCGACATCACACATTGTGTTGTCTAAGATCCAATTTGCGAAGAGCAACCGCTTCTTATATTCCGCGGGTTTTTTGCATTAGCTGAATCATATATGATACATATGGTTCATAAGACAGCAACTCTTTGAAATCGAGCCGGAAAGTTCTCCAATTTGTTCTACAGACGTTCGCAACCGGTGATTTTCGGTATACATCGACGCTGTCGACTGCAGAGGCAATATTTCAAAGTAAACGAACTTTCTGTAGACCTCCGCTGTCTGGCTGTATGAATTTGTCCTTGCTAATATTACCACAATCATGAAAATCGTAGATTTTTCGCGACTTTATACGGACTAAAAAAACGCAAACAACTCGTTACAGAACTTTCATTTTGACGATGAACTGGCACAATTTTTCTGTGCCGTATATTTTCTCGTCTCATCGTCGCTTTTGTCAGGCTATACTGGTTAAGTTTAATGTTGATGTCCACATGGTACCAACATTGTTGTTAGCTACTCCAGTCCAAAAAATCATAGTTGAGTATTGTTTTCCGCCTTGCACCTTCTTTCCGTCAGAGGCGGGGCTGTTCAAATGGGCTGTTTGGCTGACTGTGTAGCACACGGTATAAAAATACACAAAAATGTTCTAACCGATCGTCACTTAAGAACAAATCAAAAGAACAGGTTAAAAGACCTCTAAATGTGTTTTTATTTTTACTTCATCCAACAAGTGCTTTGCTTTTAATGAAACTTTTGACTTTCCCGGGGTGCCGAAAGGAATGAACTTATCATGTATCAGCACCCAATCATGTAACTCTTGCTTTGTACCATAGCGGCCATTTTTGTTGTCGGTGCCATGAGACTGTTCTATGTACGCTTGAAGTATCGTTTGTCTTATCGCCCGCAACCTAGTAGTTAGGAAAGAGCCTGTAGAGGTCAGAAATAGTCGCTTCCTTTCGTTCATTGGTGACTTTCTGGCCAAAGGTGCTCTTTCGCCATTGGCTTGTCTTTACTCAGTGATGGAATCGAGTTCGGCGTGTGCTCATTTCCTAAAACGAGCACATACTGTTTTTCGAGAAAGCGAAAAAGACAGGCGGAAAAGAGGTATAGTCTTAGCAATATTAGCGCTTCAAGAATCTCGTAGAGTAGTAGAAAATCATCCACCCATATTGCGACCAGTTACCACCCTCAAGGCGCGCAACTTAAGAACATCCCGCGAGGTTTTGAAGTAGAGCGGCCTCCAGCTTTTTGATGCAATACGGAGGGCTGATAATGCGGCCCATCGTAATAAAGATCAGCTTCAAAAAATGCATTCGCTGAAAGCACTTAATTACGACAAGAAAGGAGCAAGAGCGCACTTGAAAATAGGATAGTTACATTTTTCCAAATAGGAACGCAAGCATATGGCGGAAATCGTCCTCGTTCTAACGGCTACAAATGTCAAAAGCGGTCTTTGTGCAGATAGCATCGTCACCAGCCCACCAAGCTGTATGGCTCCAATGAAAAAGTCGAACGTAGATGAATGGTGCGGTCACAACTTAATATCCGATTCGGCAATCGGCGATCGGCAATTTCCGATCAAGCTTAGATGTATGCCAATGCTAACTAAACGATCGAGTTTGATAAATGCAGACATTTATACCTCTAATAGGACCGTTCAGATGCTCTAATCAATATATAACCCGTAAAGGAAAAAGTTTTGTTATCGTAGTATGGAATAGGGTGCATCTGTAGTATATGGGAGCTTCTTGATGAAATTGTATCTACCTGTAATTCTAATAGCAGCAGTGTAAATGCAGCAATATTATGTTTATTGTTTTTCTATTCGCATAACGCGGGCAAAGTAAAATCATCGTCCTTTCCGCGTCCGCCCTCCTCGGTGCTAGATGAAGAACGCATTCCTAGCTACGAACTAATGACGTGAGAAAACAGTCTCGTTAAACATGTATTCGACTACCAGATATCGTCCCATATTTCGCGCGGCGAGTCTACATAGGTTTATGCTACAATTGCAAATAGTTGACCAACCATTTTGCTCGAATGCGCGATGCTTATCATCTCGACCGTGTAGGCCATCTATCCGCTTGTCGAAATCATCTGTTTGAGCTTGAAACTACTGCTCCATTGCAGCCGTATCGTGTGCGAGGTGCTCCTGTTGTTGTTGTGCGTCGGGCAGCGCAATCGATGCCCATCGAGTCACACACTCTGGCTAAACAAAGAGAAGTCCTCGTTTGTTTTTGCTGGCATCCCAGCTCGCCTGCCATATGACCGTGTCGCATGCACAGACATAACATCTCGCTTTGATCATCGAGACGGAAAATTGGTAGCAGTTCTCTAGCGAACGTAGTACGTTTCAGCATATTTTTCATCGTATACAGCTACCATAAACGCGATTTGTGTGTGTCATGCTTTATTTCGTCGGTGACAGAAGTTGCGAGCGTACATTGTATGACTCGTGAGCGACCGCCGCACGTGTTGCTGAGTCCACCGAGCCAATCCGCCTCAGCTGATTTACCTGTCACGCACAGTTATTGGCCGCGGATACGTTCTTTCTTCGGTGAACTTCCCTCTGCGAGTGCGCAACCGTGATGCGTAGTGGTACACGCTGCTGGAAAACGCCACGGCGTGGTCAGTGATTAGCAGTCACTGCCGCCGTTGAAATGAGTTGGTTCAGTTTTAGTGAGTCAATCAAAAAGCGCCTCTGTCGCTATGTCCTGCAGAGGTACCTCGGCCAGTTTCTACTCGAGAAGATTTCCTTGGACCAGTTGAGTCTCGATCTTTCCTCAAACAGTGGATCAGCCGAGATAACCAATGTTTATCTCGACGTCAAGGTAAGCGTGATTCTGTTAGCGACACTTGTTGGTGTATTTATATCGATGTATTTTTGTCTATTTTATGTCTTATTTCTGGTCTGTCGTTCGCAGATGCCAGTACTAACGCTACACCGCAAGCCCCCCCTATATTGTAGGTGCAATGTTTGCCAAAGACCAGGGAAAGCGCAAGCTAGAGAGAAAGACGCTTACCAGTTCACACTGGACATACAAGAGATAGAACCCAACTTACACCAGCAGCTGCTGAACTACCGTGGCTATGATCGAGCGAAAGGTTTCACAGACGCGGGTTTCTGAGCCTTGTAGATCGGCGTTCATGTGTGTGAAGGGGTTATGTGAAGCAGAAGTAGTCCCCCAGATTGGTGAACGAAATCTCCTTATCTCCGTTTTTCACCTAATTTTCCGCTTTCAGACCTAATTTAGAGTGTTCATGCCAACATGTTTATGCTGTGTTACCGTTATAAATATAACATAATATGTTGCAACAACTAATTTAGATGTTTAGTTACTATCTAAAACAGCTGAAAACATCATTAGAATGACAGATGCAATGTCTGAACATGAAGTAGTCGCTATCTCTCCGTATAGTTACGAGGTAAAACTTGTAAGCAGTGTGTACGCATATGTATATACATCTAAATGTCTCTATGAGAAAATATTCGGTGTATAATGAACCGTTTTAGTTGGCTGCCTGCATTTGTTTGCTAATCTACAGGCGCAGTGGTAGATATCCTCCTGGTGTGCATTGTGGATAGTGGACACACTGTCCGATACCGCAACGGGATTTGTTTTGATTCTGCATAGCTTCGTCCGCGTCCTTTGATACAATCATTGTTGGAAAAACGCGAAGCACGTCGCCGACGAGCAGACTTCAATCAGTAATCTTTTTGTAAGGGTCTATAGTTATTGACAATGAGAGTGGCAGTTATAAAATGTTGGCGCATGCGGATTGTACATCAGGGGTTACACGAATCCAATCGTACACCAAGTTGTTTGCTATTTCCGATAGAGCTGTTGGGCGCACGAAGTGAGTTAGAAACCGGCAAAATGTAAGATGTTTTCCATATTCGAAAAAAGTCAACAGAGCTTTCAAGCGACGCGTTTTGCCCTCATCGTCAATGACCGCTTTGGGTTGTCATTAGGTGCGAACGGGTGGCTTACAATGCGTGTGCAGAAAGCGTACCGTATCATATGTACGACAAACGACTTAACAAGTTATGAAGGCTTAGAGTCAGCTAACGCTGTTGTTGTGTTTAGTAGTCTCTATAGGCCAATGTTAAGCTAGTGTAAAGCTTGCTTCATTAGATATCGGCATGTTTCGTAATTTCCTGTAAGCACGGGTGGCGTACGCTTTCGGTCACCGTAGCTGCCTGCGCATAAGTCTTTTCATATTTGTTTGTGACATTGAGTTTCTCGCACCCCTGCCAACTATGCTGCCGTTGGAACAACTGTGGCACTTAAGCGTTGTTATCGTTTTTTGTAAAGACTGTTAGAATGGTTGACAACATGTGTATCTATTTACAGAAGCAGCGCGTATCTGCAAATAACACGTGGCACACATCTTTAATGAATAATATGTATCGTACAGCCCTCAAGCTTGCATATTTCCTTCGGCAGTCTTTTGGCGTCAGTCGTTGGCGCTGACAACTTCTAGTGCACGGTTTCTTCATCAATCCTCTAGTCAAAAGGAATCATCTCAAGCCACGCAATCATTTGGCTTTCTGCTTGTGTATAGCACTGCCTAATTAATGACATGACTGCGTAGCTCCAGTTAACATCAGAATGACTCTCTTACCAGAGCATTGATGAGGAGAATGTGCACTACCAATTAGTAGCGTCGATATTAACACGTGCACTGTGAAAGTAATTTTCTAGTGTGGTGCGTGGAGTTTTATTAAACGTTTGTGTAGTTATAGTAACTTACTACAGTATTAAGATGAAAAAATGATAATATCCAACGAGTTCACTTACCAAGCGAATGCATGTGAAAGAGACGTTTGGATTTATATTGCACTAATAACTGCGTTTCTGGCCGATCATGTACAAGTGTTGATAACACAGAAGCAGGTTATATAGGAAGTTAATCTAACATTTTTGCTTTTAATATGTTTTAGGTGTACTCTAGTTTATCGTTCACGGCGCACGTAGTGCCCTAGAAACTTCTCAGTGACTTAACATATGTTGACACTTGTGTAATCTAGCATGATTTAATTATCGCTAGCATTTCGCAGGTTAGCGACGTTGGGAAACGAATACTACCAATTGCCGTCGTTAATACACCGACATAGCCACAATCACAATTGGGCGAAAGCTCGATAATAGAAGAGTTAACGGTCTAAACAATACTTTCAACTTATTTAGGATCTACTTTTCTCCTTTACTTTTTTAGGATCTTGTTTCGTCAACTCACTGCGTTATTCAAGCATTGTGTTTACATACTGTATAGCCATACTGTATGCTTTCAATTGGCGCGCACTTTATTAACATGCCTTTTCAAAGTATCAAGATATTGATGAAGCTTTCATTTGTTGTCTATTGCCTAATATTCGAAGCTTGACCGTATGTTGCCGAAATTTTGTTCGGCCTTATCACCTTGTTTTTCTTTGTTTAACTAATTTTTCTTCTTGATCCTATCAAGTAGATGGTAAAAGCTTGCTCACGTCCCATTATAACGGAGTTGTCTGAAACTAACGCAGTCGCTTTGTCTTTGTTCAGCGACTCTTTGTTTTTAATAACTCAAATTTGTTTACAAATCGTACGAATGTGCGCAAAAAGCTACGATTTTTTGCGGAATCGGCCTCAGTCGCTTGACCATATTTAGGAGATTGTACTCAGAAGTAATATTATCGTTCAGAAGAAATACCAGACACACACAACAAGCTTAACAGCAAATCATCCTTTAAAAAAATTTCAAAAGAGTTAAGCCAGTGAGTTCGCGGAACTAACTCAGTAGACAGATACGAAAAGGGTGGGGATACCACATTATAGACAAGATACGTAAGATTATGGATTCTCCATTAGAAAAAGATTGCAAAAATCGGAGCAGGACATGGAAACCGCTTTTTTAGCAAAAACAAATCTGATATGTCTATCGAATTTTCGAATGAAGTTCGAGTCTGCTTCCTTGTTAAACAGCTCGTATCACCCAATGACGTTGACATTACTAAATTAAGCTAGTAGAAGTATAAATCATATTTTCCTATTTCCTGGTGATTAACTGCATTGCCATCAAGAAATTTCCGCATTGTGACCATCGAATTCCTTACAAAATGCCTTCAGAACGCCTTCAGCATTAGACTGGACAGCAATGATCCTAATTAGTAGGTTTATTTTGCAGCTATTTTCTTACCGGCGACAACGCGAAAAAGTATCCATCAACAATTAGCGATGGACAGTTTGAGCTCGTTTGCATGATAAAAGTTGGAACGTAAGAGTGCACCGAAAAGAAAAAAACTCGTTTTTTATCGTCGAGGCACTGAATGATGTTCCTGCGTCTAAAAAAATATTAACCCCTCTGACATAGAGAAACCTTAATGCGATTGTTTGCGCGAGTACTTTGAAGAGAATGTAGCAAAGTTCGACAGAATTGTATCTGCTCGAGTCAGATGGCTCAGAAATCACATTTGCTGGATGCAACTTACAGATGCCGCTTCACTACATCATCTTGTTATGCTGCTCCGGATACGTGAGTCCTCTTATTCATGATAGCTTCCTTTGTCATTACGCAGCGCGGACGCTGCTAAACAGGCGTTTATGCAGTGGTTTCGACGTGCGACTGCCTCTGTCAGTCACACCTGAGTCGCACTGCCAAATCTAGACAAAACAGAATAGAAAAATAGCAAAAGCTTGAAAAGTTCCTATGCCAATCTGACGTCACAGCTGATAACTTTAGAGATGTGGCTATAAAACAATCAAATTTCTATGTAATTTAGCTGTACTCCTTTGACACCCTTGGGTTAACATACTTTGTTCTAGTCGTCAAACCTTTAATTATGCCTTTTTTTCCATATGTATGTACAACTTGTTATTTTTAATGTTCATAATTTCATGTCACTCCCAGGCATACATTTTATAGCATCGCAACGCTTTCTACTCTATGGTTACTCGCAACGGGGACTCACGCAGCAATTTTTTCTATTTGGTTACTTTTATCGTAAAAAGATAAAGCAAACTAGTTCTAACAGTTTTTCTAAGGTTGGAGTTCTTTCAATAAGATGGACTACCACGTACATTGTATGATCATACGTGTCTGCGAATCTGAAACTTTTATCATACGTATTTGGTGTCCAAAAAGATTTTCAAATCTTTTCTCTTTGTTGGATAGCTACCTGTTTACAGAGTGCTCCATGCTGCGGGATATATCGACCAAAAAGTCCTATCGGTCTTTATATTGGGACAAGACAAAGTCGTGTGTATTTCCGGTGCTCAAGGCGCAGGCCAGCTGTGGCAACCAACAATAGTGGCGGACTCCAACACACAAAAATCCATACACGTTTTTGAAGACGTACTGAACCTATAACACTTACTTTGAACACTAATTAGATAATACCTACTTAAATGAAGTGTAGGCTAGCATTAATGGAGGGGGTTAACTACTAGCTGACAGCTATCCCTGGATCGTCAGGTAAACAGCAAACTTCGTACACCTATGACCGTACAACACACCTGCTAATGCGTTTCGATGCAGCTGTTTTGTTGGATTTTATACATTTAAGTACGTTATGTGTTGCCACTCGAAAAATGGGTTCACACGTGTGGTAGAGATCTCATCGTGGAAGCCTAAGGACATAAGGATAGAGCTTGAAAGTACTGCAATGCAATGCCCCGAAAGGAAGCCATTGCTATTAGCTAGTTACGACTCGGTAAGGAACAGTAATATGGACACATGATATAATGTACGATTGCGTCTTTCAAAACGTTTGCTATGCTTTTAGTGAACACAATACGTGCTTTAATTATTGTGACATTGTATTTCTCTCCTAGCAAAACAAGATTTAATTAAAGTAATACTTCTTACAGCCTTTGATGCAGAATGTGCGCATACAAAGATGCACTATAAATTCTGTATACACATACACGCGCTCGTTGGTTCCTACAGCGCTTGCCCGTGCCATATCCCTAACGAAGAATGCTTTGACATGTACATTCTAATGTTCCTTCAAATATTTAGGTCAAATATTTAGTGGTCGGTTAGTGAGGATAAATGAATACCCGTCTTTAAGTCGAACCTAGTGTTTTTGAATTTCGTTCTCTCTGTTTATTGCTTTCCACAGGGTCTCAATGAGCTCAGCGAAGCTCAGCATTGGCCGGTGCAGTTTATTGATGGTTACATCGGCACCGTACGGGTTGATGTGCCATGGAAGAACATTCTTTCCGATAATTCGAGGGTTCACGTCAGTGGTCTGATGCTCACTGTACAACCGAAGACATGGGCAGAAGCGGAAGAAGCGTCACTCTTCGAGAGTATGTATTCGTCTATGATAAGTTCCAAGCAAATGGCTGAAGAAATCTTCCGGACCTCCGAACCGGCAACTGAGCCTGATGTAAGTGTGCTACCGCTCGGCGAAACGTTTAGATTGTAGGTTTAGATATCGTCACTCAACTCCAACGAATCATTCAGACGAATCATCCATTCGACAGGGAATTCGACAGGATTCTTACTTTGTTGTTTTTACAGGCGCTTTCAGGCTTGGAGCAGTTCGCGGTGGCGATCGACACAATTTTCAATCGAGTAATAGTTTCGTTCGAGGAAACAACTTTGCGAATCGAGCAAATGATGCATGAAGGGCTAAATCACTTTTGGACAGCTCTAGAGGTGAAAATAAGAAAATTGGAGTATCATGACGTACTCGCGTCCAGCGACAACAAAACCATCATTGAGGAACAAGCCAGTCAATCGACTAAGAAAATTGTACTCAATGGCGTGGAACTGCTCGTCGACAAGTATGTTATGCATAGCATTTTTTTAAATAAAATGTTCTTACTAAGTAAGGAATGTGTTGTATCATATATATATAATTTTTTTTATTCATTTTGTGCTATAGTTGACGATTTCTTGTTGTAAGGAACGTGCGCAAGAGGAATACATTTGTTGATCTTCTATACCCTATAAGAAGCGCATACGTTTTAACAAACAATATGCCCTCTTTAAACCTTTGTATAGATTCAACGACGCTAAACGCAACGAGCAGAGCCCGGTAACGACGTGTGGAGCTCTATGCGCAACCAGTCCCGAAATAGAGTCTTTGCCGCTGACCATAGCTTTTCTTAAAGGCTCTCAGGAGGTTGAAGTTTCCCTAAACCACGCTGATCGAGCAGATCATTCCAGCAGTCCGAAAATTGGAGTAAAGGTGTGTAACATTGGTTAACTATAAACAAATCACTTATGTACTTACAACCATACCTGTGTTTTCGGGCTACGCTTTCCTATATCATCGGAAGCGAATCAATTGTATTCTCTATAGCTCTTTGAGAGATTTGCAACCAGATCTGCGACCTCTGATATAATCTATGTAGGCGATGAAGGCTGGTTAGCACATTTCAATAGTGACATATTAGAGCCATAAAGATGCACTTTTATTTGTCAATTATTTTGGTGATTGCTTTACCATTTAGCACGGTAGTTCTTTGTACATACAAATGATTTATACGAGGCGAATAGCAGAAGCCGGTAGCGCATATGTATATTCGGTCCATTTGATACAAGCCAATTTTGTAGCAAAATTCAAGGCCCAAATAGACAGAATCAAAGCAACGGAATTTTTTTTAGTGAGCTATTGCGTAGGGTCACATGGCTCTCACGCTATGGCCGCCGGAATCTCAGCTGCCACGCCGGAAAGGTGAACCAATGCCAATGTAGCTAGCTCGTAATAGCACGATTAGTTATAAGCCTGACTCTCGAAACTAGCCCTGTGTATCGATATGGATTTCATGAAAAGACGAACTCAGAACTCGCTATGAGAAGGTCGAAAAGCACTACTGTAGGCTTAGTATAAGCGGGCAGTTTTAATGGCTTTATACAGGTGAGCTTGTCTGAACTTCCAATCTACATAGAGCCACGTCAGATAATGCACCTGGGTGCACTGTTGAGCTCATTCGTCGGAGCTACAGACTCTGATGGGCGAGTGCAACATGAGTCGCCCTGTAAGGCACTGAGTTCAATGGACTTTGCCGTAATGGAGCAGGACCTGCAAGGATTAGTCCACAATAACGGATCCAGTCGAACACATCCAGTAAGTTTTGATATTCGCGTTCCCCTGCTTAGGTACGTACTCCGTGTACAATTTTTTCAGTTTTAGATGTCAATATTTGACATCAAAACAATCTAGCAAGCTTGGCGACCGTCAGCTTCCATTTTCAGCCATATCCAAAAAAAATTATTTGCCACGTATCCCTAACGCCACGTACTAAATTCACTCATTACACAGGCATGACCAAAGCACGAGTAAACCATGTAAACTAATAACAAATCTTATATTAACAATTTTTTCGCAGCTTCTGTCAGATACTGTGCCATCGTTGCCAGGTTTGGGTTCATTGGGAAGCCAACCGCACAAGTGGGCCGGTTGTGGCAATGAAGAAGAGGAAGACCAGTATCTACCCATGATGAGTACGTCAGATACGCAAGCAACATCGGATATTGCACCGAGCGTTCTCAATCATAGCAATATGGCGGTACAAAGCGAGTTTTCACTTCAGATCGGTACAATATATATGGTACGTAATTGCACTCTGGCACTACTTTATGACGCTTTATTGCATACAAAAGCGAAGTTGCGTAACGTTGTGGTGGTTTGATTTTTTGTATTATTCACTTAATCTAAGTAAACACTACGTATAGCGGATGGCTCTTAATGTATTTGAACGTATTACTTATGCATGTGCTGTTATCCAAGGTTGTCCTCGAAGACAATACAGAAAGTCAAAATGACGGCGCACGAAGCAAAGAGTTTTTCAAGGAAATCGATGGCGTGCCTCTTCGTAGTATTATCTCGGTGACAACTCCTTCCTACTTGCGCGACAGACACTTTCGGTTAGTGCTTCACCCGCTCACATTGAGAGGTCGTACGAAATCATCGTCAACGCAGCGTATGCTCGACCTGGCCCTTACCGTCTCCAACGTTGATTTGCTCCGCGGTAAACAAAACCGGGTTGAAAGTATCTTTGAAAGCCACCTCAAAATTGGCAATACAACCAAGGATCAAGGTGCGACTCTTTTTTGTAGTGCTTATTCTCGCTTTGCCCGTAGAATAGAAGACAGTTCATTCAAGTGCGATAAGCTTGGGATACGAAATAAAAAAATACAATTGGCGATGCAAGTTGACGTGTCTTTACGGTATTATTTGACGCAGTTCTTTGTATTAAAGTTTTGGTGCCCTAATGGGAGGAGTAACATATTTTAAACCGTCGACACTCTACACGAATGTCTTTAGCTCCACTATGTAATACAAGGTTCTGTCACTCGTTAGAACATTGTGAAAATTAATGCTGTGCTGCGATGCTATTTCTTGTTTGCCTACCAATCTTATATATTCTAGGGGAAGGACCACTGCCTTTCCTTCGGCTAAAGGTAAATCATTTGTACAACAATTCGTTGAACTCGAGTCGTCCCGAGGTCTCGAACGTCAGCTGTGATTTTGGCATCCTGAACCTAAAATATGACCGGCTGTTAGAAGCACGTATAGTAGAGATGTTTGGCACACAGTCGGCCGGAGCCTCGGGTAGCAAAAAATTCGAGGATTACTCCGCAAGAGCACACGAAATCAGTCTGAACTTCAGCTGCCCACGGTTGAGATGTGAACTTCGCTTCCAGGCACTCGAAGTGGCCAATGTCAGAAAGGAGCTTCGACCTGATGCCCTAAGCGTAAGCTGATTTCTTTATCGCTCTTAGTTACGTACTCACTATATTTCGTATATACGAACGCATTGACATTACCTATTACTCATCCTGCCAACGCATCGTTTGTGTTGTTCAACCTTTAGTTCTACTTAAGGGAGCTTTTGTAAAGATTCGGTCGCCGAAGTGCGCAGTGTCTCTCCCAACCGACAGTGTCAACTTTGTTCTTGGTTTTTGGGATTATTATCCGTAAATGCCTTGTCGTCTTTCAGATCACGCTTGAGAAAATCAAAGTAGCTGGTAGAATCTCAAATGAACCACACTGCAACGAGCTGAAGATCCTCTTCCAATCAGGGTTTGCTGACTACCGACCGGATACGAAAAAGCCTGACAATGTCATCCAAGTGGTTAAAGTTTTCTCAGATCCCGATGTAGACGATGATGGATGCGGAGCAGCAAGCATCCTTATTCAGGTCCGCATACAAACACAACATGTTAGCCTTGTGTCTTCAAGTGTCTTTTTTGAACCATGTTTCTACTTACATTGCCACTCGCTTGCGCAATATTAAATATTTTTAGGGCTGACCGTCAACTAAAATTTAACGTCCACGGTACTTCCTTTTGCATTACTTCTTAAGATGGATCGATGTGTCTACTCCAGTCGTAAGGCGCACGCGAGTGCACCAAGTTACCAAGCTTTACTTAGGTCGACGAATGTGCGTTTCGTTTGCACAATATTATACACAGCACTGGTATACAATGCATGAAGAGAAATAATACATTTCAATTAATTTTGTGGTAAATTCATGAATAGTGGGATTGGTTGTGATAATTATTCTACACCTAAAAAGCTATGTATTGATTTATTCGCTTCCATTTATATGTAAAACAAACAACCTACGTGAATCAACCATGCAAGTTCATATCACTCCGTGTCATTCTTGTGAATCAGTAACGAAAAATAATGCACGCAGTCTACCAAAGTGCCTGGAACAGGTGGACGTTTCGAGAGTAACGGTGATTCTTCGATGGTAAGAGTACGCTTATGAAATGCCATAGAGATAGTCGTTTTGTCAATAGGGCGGGCCTGTCTATCTGTGCGGACTAAAATGTGGGCTGGACGGTCTGTTGCTGGTTCCATTTTCTCTTGATTTACAGATCAACTCAACGGAACGCAACCTTCTACAGGAAAACCTGATGATGGATTCGATGATGCATTACAGTACAATGCGTGGTTGCTCGGTCGACATGACCAAATCGGTGTACGGCAAATTTCTCGAAGATGGCCCTTGGAAGAGACGCAACGTTGCGCCTGGTGACGGCTCGAATGGCGAAGAAGTTATCCTTGCCGGTGATCGTAAGCTGATGCAAGCGTTCTACGAGCAATGTTCGACAAACGCAAAGATGACCGTTGACATAGTCTTACCCACGGTAGTGGTAGAGTTTGCCAACCGCGAACTCCTGGAGATCATCTACAACCGTGTCCTCATCGACCTTGCGTACACGCCTAACTACGATTGTCAGCAGTTTGTGCCGCCGTCAGACTTGGATGGAGCACGTAGCTTCTTCGAGCGGAGCATCAATGAGAAGAGCTACACAGGCGAGCAGTTCTTTTACTCGGTGGCCGCAGACGAGGGCGACGGCAACCACAAGTTCCGCCCAGTTGAGCAGAATCTGCTCTGTCTGTCCTTGACCGTGCAAGATTCGTGTGTGCTACTGGGTCATGGCAGCGCGGAAAGGGCCGAATATTTTGTGTTTCAGTTCAAACCGCAACAGGTGCAACTCTACGTTGTGAACGCGTATCAGGGCGATCCGAACGAGAGCTTTGTAATGCTGCACGCCGCCGATGTGGAAGTCCATCATGAGGCGTCAAGCGATAACCCTATGAAAACGCACTCTGAACTTAACAAAGATATGATGTTGCCTAGAGATGGAACCCGACTACTGCTCACTAGGTTGGTGGAAAATTCGTTAATTGTTATTTCGTTTACTGTAGCAATGCAAGGAAACGAGAAAGGAGTGTATCACAAACTAGAGTCAGAAGGTTCAATAAAACTGTTGGTATCGATGAAAATAACTCGTTTATAGCCGCATCTCCACAGCATGTACTAAATCATACCTACGTAAACGCGTTCCTCGTTGGTAGAACACAATATTTCAGTTCCGTATAAAATAGTAAGTTCTGTCGCTTGAAAGAGCTGTGTTCTTTTTCGATGAAATAGCGTTTACCACCACGCCAACTCACGTTTCAGGATCTCCAAGGAGACTTTTGGCGCATGGCGTTCGGGTGCTCCCTCGCAGGAAATGCTCTGCCTTCTCCTTAAAGTTCACGCAGATCCAGCGTTGCGGCTGAAAAATATCACAATGGCAGTAAGTGTCGCAGAAACGGCGTGGCGACATGAAATGACTCCTTCCAGACAATTGTGGATTTCTCAACTCATAGAACTCGCAACTCTGAGAGACTTGCCCGTTGCGGGGCACGTACAGTCTTCTGTGGTCACGGAGCTCCACTTCAACCTCGAGAAATCTATCATTGACTACAGGTATCAGCTTCAACCTATTACATCAGGTACAACATTATTTTTTGCACAGAACGTTCGATGGGATTTACCCGAAAGAGAAAAAATATAGGTTGATTCGAGGTATCAACATAGCGTGTATTCTCGACGTTAATTCTGAAATAAAAAGATTACTATAAGCTTACTTAGAATAGGCATTAGATAGGCAATTTGGTAACATTGCATCTGTTATCTGGAAGTTTTTGACTGAAAGGGAATATGTCATTTTTGTCTTATGCTGCCAGTGTTATCTTTATAGTATGAAAACCCCGATTTACGTCTGCGTGATATATACTAGCACAAAAAGGGGCGTAAATGTTATCACATAAGCGATTTTTCTCGAGTTATTTCCTTGATCTAATTTTACAGACCCCTGTATATCCCATACGGTGCGATCGTGAGTATAGAGAATTTCTCTCTTTCAAGTAACATCGTACCCAAATCAACAGCATCTACTCTGCGGCTCATTTTTGAAGAAACCTATCTCTTCATTGCTCATAATATCAACAAAACACAACCACCGGACCTAGCAAAGGGTAGGTTTTAACACCTATCTGGGAATAAATGTGATTAAAACATTACTCGCCTCCACAAACATATATAGGGTTTTTATATGTCGCTTTTTCTACGTTCGATGGCCGATGTTGTCGTCGTGCTATTGTGGTGCACACCGGATTAGTCCATTTTCGACAATATTGTAGCGTTTCTCAGGGCAATCCACCTTGCTATAGTCTAGGTAGAAATTTTACATCTCAATGTTAAATTGGACGATCTTCTTTGGCAGACTACGTCTGCGTTATTCACGCTGACCTTCTGGAGTTCCGTCTTGTATTGACTGGTGCATCGCGTCAAGCATCGTCTTCAGGATCCACAGCTTACCTGAAAAGCTGTGCCCCGCCTACCAGTTGCAGTGACAGCAGCGCTGTTCTGTCATTCACCGCGTCCAACAACGAACTGCAAATTCGAACCTGTTCAGACTCCTTGCATGCTTTACAGGCAATTGCCTCGTACCTTTCGACTGACGGGGACCTCGTGGCCACAAGGGAACGGACACATAATGGTCTTCACCGGACATCGCCAACACTATCAACACATCGCAGTCCTCAGCAGCGTCAGTCGCAGCAACTTGAAAATGGATCTCCGTTTTCACAAAGCTGCCAGGTAGATGAATGTTACTCGTGCGGCGAAGAGTTTCTTTTTCTTCTCTAAACGGATTTTCCCTCATAAGTGTATGCCTATCCATGGCTCACAGAAGGCTTCATTTAGCTTCGCATATGAGACTTTGTGTCTCATTAAGTTATTGCAAAACCATTGCATGATATTTTTTCTTCTAATAAATGTGATCGAAACGTCTACAGACACCGCCGTCTTCTACGAGCGTGGCTGAAGGAATAGAGGACGCGATGTCGGACCCCACTTTCGACGCAAGGTCACGTTCTGATGAGCGACTATCATCATTTAGTTCCTCGTCGAGATCTCCATCGTTTGACTGTGGCAGAGAATCGTTTCTGGGAGAAACACCCGGCAGGGTTTACTATTACCCAAAGGACGAAGATTTTCTTCTTCTCGAAGACCTGCCTGGTTCGGGTTTGCTACGAGACAAAGCAAAGGAGTCCGTCCGCGTCATTAATAGCGAGGAAATCGTCTTGATCGAAGATTTCCTCAAACGTAAGATATATGTATGAGATTCTACGCAATGTCTTGGTAGACCTACGTTTATGCTGATCCTCTTATTGTTGCATATACATAGCTGATAATTTCATATTCTTGCTTACAGCTCCTTCAGAGAAGACCGATCAGTTCAAGGCGCCCGACGGCTATCCGAATCCGACCGAACGCTATACCTTTCTACAGACGAAGCTAATATGGTACATCTACGGAGGAAAAGATTTTGAAAAGGCCCATGCTCCCGGAAGTCGTGTCGCAGATCTGAAGTGCTTAGGGGGGCAAAGTCGACTTACGAATAAATACATGGATCTTACCCTAACCAAGATTAGCTTCCGGCATGAAGTCTACCCACCTGGAGAGAACAAATCGTCAAGGCAGTGCCTTTACATTAAGGACATCGAGCTTATAGACAAGCTACCAACATCCGATTGTAATAAATTTCTCTATCAGTTCAGCACTGATTCATTACCGCGTCAGTCCAACGCTAATATGGTGACACTCAAAGTGTCTCATATGGCAAGAGATAATGAGTGTTCTATATTCGTATCACTAAAGCCACTCCGATTTAACATTGACCAGGACGCACTGATATTCCTAATGACCTTTTTTTCTGAGGTAAGATATCCATACAAATATAAGGATCGGTATTTTAGGATCTTACGTAGTCATTTCACAGCTGGTCACTCGCCCTATTCGGTTAAGGAGTATTCGACAACTTTATTACCTAGTGTATGCATGTACGAAGAAAATGAAGCGAAATATGGCCGGGGACTAGCTCCAATTCAAAAGTTTTCCCAATCGTAGGGTGCATTGTCGATGACAGAAACATAACTATTCATCGTCGTGACTCAACTGAGAATAGTTTCTATATGTCCGAACGCAGGTGACTTCAATGGCATCCAGTGCGGCGCAAGCTCACTGGTCAGCGTCCGTGCCAACTTCAGCGGGAATGTCAGCGGATTCCTCAGCAACCTACATTCGATCATTTGTTTTTAGCCCTGATGTGCCCATCAAGATCGACTATCACGGCCGGCATGTAACTCTTGACCAGGGCGCTATCGCTGGGATTATTATGGGCTTTGGTCAATTCTCCTGTTGCGAACTTAATTTGAAGAAGCTACGGCTGAAACACGGCGTGCTCGGCTTCGACAAGCTAATGAGGGAGGCCGCTGCTGAATGGCTAAACGATATCAAGGCGAATCAGCTGCAGAATGTCGCGTACTCTGTTGGACCGATGCATCCGATTATTAAACTGTGCAGCGGTTTCCGTGATCTGTTGGTGTTACCCATACTCTGCTATCGAAAGGACGGGCAAATTGTGCGCGGACTCCAAAAGGGCACAAAATCATTTGGTACGAATACGGCGCTGGCTTTCCTCGATCTGACTGGGCGCGCCATCACCACGATCCAGCAGGCTGCCGAACTGGCATACAACCTCTTATCGCCGGCTGCTAGCCAGCCGATTTTGCCCGCAGTGTCCGACCAGCCGAAGGACATTATGGAGGGCGTTCACAATGCATATGTCGTTATGGCCAATGGCATTAACGATACGGCGCGTAATCTTGCCGCCGCCGCAGCTACTGATACCCGTGGTAGCAAAGGCGTGTCAGGGGCGGTTGGGGAACTTTTACGACAAATACCGCCTAGCGTCATGGGGCCAATTATACACGCCACAGTGGCCACGAACAATGTCCTCAATGGGGTCAAATACCAGCTGGATCCCGGACGCCGACAAGAGGACCTAGACAAATGGAAGAAACCTCACAATGGAAAAAACAATTGAGGCAGCAATCTTGTACAACCGACGCTGTTCTCGCGATGAGTTCCCAGCGATGCTGTTATTGCACACACTATGAGCTGTTAGTCGTCATCGAGAAAAAGACACCCTTTTAGGATATCTATCTGGGCGTCCTCAGGTTGGAGACGTGAATCCTGTCATACGGATTCGTCCACTATTTTCTGAGATGTGTTTCAAGTGCATCATAGTTACTGATGTTCTTGGACTGCTAATTTGATTTCAATTCAGTCGTGTGATATTAGAGTCGCATTAGAAAGATCACATAGAATTGCCTCACTATAGATATTTCGCTCACGCAGTACGTACTGTTAGCACTAAATCGGAAGCGTGAATAATGGTTCTCTACATGACAAAAGAGCCAAGCAAGGAGTGACTGCTACTCGCGGAAACGTGCTGCTGAAAGCGAGAATGTGTATTTTCCCGTTTAACAGCAAACACAATGGTAAACAGAGAGAAGCAAAATAAGACGATCAGTCAATGGCTGACTAAAGGAATAATAAGATGGTTGGTAGTGTTTAACAGATAATGTCACCTAGATATTGAAATTGTTAAAACGGCTGGATGATGACGCGTATGACGAAGAACATGCACAGTGATGCAAACATGCTGGACTACATACTTAAGTATTAATCAAGTTCAGCTTGATGGGTAATTTATACAGTGATAGATGATACAAAAGCGTTGCTTTTCACGTATCTATGTGTACGCCTGCCTTTATATAGAATTTGATGCTTTATCCGAGAGAGGCAGAGGGGAATGTTGATAATGAAAAGCTTGGTATAATCCAGCGAAATCTCGAAATGAAAGGCTACCAGATAATTTTGGAATAGTTCATTATTATTATTATTATTATTATTATTATTATTATTATTATTATTATTATTTTTTTTTTTTTTTTT
>MNPL01002878.1:0-54112 GCA_002081605.1 Tropilaelaps mercedesae
TATATATATATATATATATATATATAATTTTTAGAAATATATGTATATATTAGAATACGCCTACGTATTCTAATATTCTGCCAGGTCGTGTACGTGCGTGCGTGCGTGAGTGAGAGTGCAAGTGTTTATGAACTTCTAGTGCTGCTGTTCTCTGTGTTGTCTTGAATGAGAGCGAGATGAGCGCTATTCCGGAAGATTTATCTCACCTGGATCTGCCACCAGATGTCCTCGAAAGGCTGTCAGAGCTCGACCTCGAGCTGGCTGAAGGTAAGCAATTACCTAGAAATCAATTATTGAGGTACAAAAAATGCCCACCTTCTTAGCTAAAATCAATATCGAGTATGATACTTTTGGACAACACGAGTGAACTTAAAAGTAAACCAAAAAGGATAGTCCTACAACACGTCAAACCAATTTTCAGATAAATTTGTGACGATCCATGTGACTTTAAATAAGACATATTTCACTAAACGAATGATGACCGTCTTAAAAATTAAAATTTTTATGTTTAGTAGACAAGATTACATATAGAATGGAAACTACCATCTTGCACTATTCACGCCAGGCTCTCGTTTTGTCTAGTGGTCTTTCTCGACTTAGTCGTTCATGTTGAGGTACTTCTCGGCTTTCAGCTCAATGTCTTATGCCACACCTTAGTACTATTTGTCTCTAAGATATCTTTATCGCGGACGTCTCTCGTTGTGAATTGTGCTCATGTTCAGGCAAGCGTTGTGTTGACATCTTGCGGTGTTCCAGTATCGTATCTCAGTTCGGTTGTTGACATCTAACCTGCTTCCTGTTTATTGCTGGAAACTGGTATATTGAGGAAAAAATAAATTCGTTCGTTGCACGTCAAAACACAGTTGGGTTTAATTGAGTAAATTGACGAAGTGAAAGTTAGTGTTTGATAACGTTGGTTGTTCACAAGCTTAAAGCGATAGGAGCAACGCGAAAACTTTGGCCACAACAAGAATGAACCCAGCACATTACTATGTTAGTATGCCTTTATATACTAAGCCTTATCTTTGTTACAGAATTACTCCTAAAACTATGCGAATAGGTCAACCCCGCCATTCAACTCAGTTTGCGGGTTAGAAATACTGTTATCATGAAACGTCAAGGTACAACTATTATACTTAAACTGGGGTATAAGGGAACTTCAACTAAGCTCCAAGTTTAAATTCTATTTAAAGCTAGAATAGAAAGCTGTTTAAGCTAAAATTGACTAGATTAAAATTGTGCAAGTTCACAAGCGACCTAATAATTTTATCTCACTTCAGTGCATAGATTCGTGTTGGCCGAAAAAACGCACACGTGGCAGCAAAAACATTGGTCTAAGTTTGATAACTATACATCCTACAGGAACAATAGTGTAACGATATTTTCTGAGTAAGCTAAGTATTATATATAGCTCATTGTTACAGGTAGGGCTTATATCGTGTCATCATTATTATTGCGTTTTATTATATGTTGCTTTCAAAATTACAAATAATAATAAGATTAATAAAAATAAAAAATATAAGTGTGTCTAGTTTTTGTATTTTGAAGCAGTAATCAGGGTAAATGGAATAGCGTAAAGCGTGCATTGCATGTTGATTCGACAAATTGTTTACTGAATGTAGAAGAAAATAATGAATAATGAAAAATAATTCATTGTAGAAGAGCAGCTGATACATTTTCTATTGTTTGAATAAACTACTTACGTGAATAGCTGTATATTCATTTGTACTGGAACGAAATAATAAATCCAGTTAGGTCTCAACGATTCTTAAACCTAATTCAGTGTTGTCAAATTATTTTTCAGTGCTGCCAATATGCCTCAGTTCCATTTTCTTAACTACTAGACAGTAATGCATTGCTTCATAAGCTGTACAGTTGCAACACTACTCGCGTTTCGCCGCTTAACTTCCATTATTTTCGATCTATGTCGACGTGTCTTGTGCCGTCGAAGTGACATGAACTAGAATAAGTTTACTGCCGCTTAGCACCGGTGCATGGTGGATGAGATTTAAAAATAATCATATTTGGTTGTGCATTGAATAACTCATTTAAAACAACCGATTTAACAACTCCTGACAAAAATAACCTTCGTAAACTTTACACCACGATATATGTCCCTACTGGACACCCGAATATTCATTTGATAATGGTGCGAACAAGAAGACGTTATCTACATTTGAAACGTCAAGACCTTCGCATGGGATGGTTGCGTTGCGATATGCTTATTGCTTTTAGCTCTTTCGACAGTGGTTGTGGATGTAGCTCATATGGTGAATCACGTTTGGTTCGCTTGAGTCATCATTCTTAGAATTCTGTATAAATTGAATGCGTTCGATCCAGTTATAATAACCATAATCAGTAGCAGCATGCCCACTATCTACTGCTCTATGGCCGTTATATTCTGGTGACAACTAAAGTACTGATGTGGTTGTGCATGTTTGCAACAAGATGCAAATAATGTTGCCGTTCAGGCTTATCGTATGCATTTTGTAGACCAGCGCTGTGCTGCATTTATGGTTATGCTATCATCACTGTAGAATGAGGCCAGCTTTAAGTGAGAACGCTGGTCAATGACTGCTATTGGGCATATTTAATATATACCGCTAGAGGGCCGGAGTCTGTTGAAGAACCGCTATTCTACCGACAAATAGATCGCTTCGATTATATCGGAGGCTGGTTTAGAGCCAATTAGAACGGGAATATCATCGGCGTATGCGTTCGAGGCCTCGACTGGCTATACGATTCCATCGACGGAACTTGCCACTCAGCCCATTATTATGGGCAAGACCTCCACTTAATCTGAGTTTTCCACGCATGAAATTTATCCGCACTGTTCTCTTATGCGTACGATTGCAAGAATCACCCAAGATTTTCGTTTACTCAATCAGTTCTGCCAATTGGAAGGAATTTACAATTTGGAAAGAGAAGAAAACATGTACTTCAAATCATAATATAGTACTCCTTGTAGTAATAAAATTTTGCGTTTCGATGTCGATGTCAAAGTCACTTAACTATAGTAAGTAGAAATATATTATAAAAGAATTTCGAATATAAATTGTACATTCCACGATAATTTGTTGAGGAATAGGTATGCGAATTTGTCCTTTATACAAGGGAAATTTGCAAGATAAATGCAGTGTAGGAAAAAACAGGCATGTTCAATATTTTCACTTGTTGCTCTGTAGTCCATTGTCCTTGTAGTGATTTCGAGCTCATCGATTGAGAAAATTAAACAAGATAGATCGCAATATATCTAAATCTTAAACCTTAAATATATCTTAAATCCAAGTGAAGTGTTTGCTCTAATTTTATACTACAACCAGATACACCTTTTTGTAATTTTTCACCTATCTCAATTTATGTTATATAATTGCCGTTCCGAATATGTTATTTCAAATATGTCTGTTTCCATTATTAGCAGCTAAACTCCACTATTTTATTCGGAGATAAAAAACGAAATTTACTTCGAAATTTATTTCGAAATTTACCTATTTTAAAATGTTCTAAGCTGAATGCAAAATTTTTCGGTCCGCTCCACCTGTGTTTCTCACCTAAAACATGTAGCAACTTTAAATATGGAAAGCAGACTACGTGGCTCACATTGCAATATTGTCCGTTTCTTTCTAAAGTGTGAACCCTGTGAGCAATAAAGAGCCGAGTATATGGACGCTTTCTTGACTGATATGATGACTATTGTGATTAAAGTTGATGACGTTCTCTACGTAGCTAGGTCATACCTCCATTAACCTCCAGACTGTATAGCCAAAATAGTTTGTTATGTTCTCACCAGATGTAAGTCTATCTATTACAAGTATATAGTGGTTATTTGGTAGATGCAATCACAGTTTGGAAGGCATCTACGAAAGTTTCCTCAAGCTTTGCTTGAATTTGCCGTATTTGTCTTTATGTGCGACTCAGCAACGGCTCAACAAAAAGCGACAAGCAAGTAATAATTCTTATATCGTTTTTATCGTTGTATACAACATGATGTGGATAGTCTTTTGTCTCTGTCAATTTGCAATACACTACTAAACAAAAATACAGAATACAATAGTTTACGGCATCATTCATTAGGGTTGCAATTGCGATAACCATGGCGAAAATTGCGTAAGTCGATGATAGTAACCAAATGTGTACAATGCTTTATTTGGTAGTGTAGGAGGCGATTAATGCTAAGGTTACTGCGATGTTTCAATTAAGATCCAAAATCCATTGTTCCAGCTGAGCAGTCAATTTTGTATTAAAGACTGGACTTTGACTCAGTTATGTCTTTAAACTTGTATTTAGTTATGTACCAAAGTTTCAGGAAAAAACACAACAACTGCTCCTATGACGTATTTCCACCACAAACATTAAGCATATGTCGCTGAGGGCGTACTAACTAGCATAATATCTATTGCGCTGAGGTATCTTCAAAGTAACAGCAGTTATTATGCGATAGCCTTTACACGATTAGGTGCTGCGTCTACTGGTGGCTATTACCACGGCTTTTATTGTCACACATTTTAGTAAGAAAATATGTCATGAGAACAACATTGATTAGTGTGAACTAAATATAAAGCTTAAGCGGCGATCAGAACGACAACAGCAAGAATAAAGCCGTGGAACAGAAATGTGTACGCTTAAGTATAAAAAGACAGACAAGAAAGAGAGAGAGAGCTATGTGCTTATAAGTCATAAATTAATTCGTCGAGCGACCGGTTCTTTACACATGCACCTTTTCTGACCGCTCCGGAACCAGATTTGGATCAATGCTTAATTGATTTACCTTGGGGAATGAGCATCGTCACATGATTGAAAATTTTACGACTGCTTAGGACCTATTCCGATAACCGTCTACATGAAGATAGAATCAATAGGAGAATATACTGTGTGTATATACTGAAGAATTTTCCCTTTTTTCGTGTCTTGAGTGTAACTACAGTTCTGAATTATTCAGTAATGCGTAACGACTATTTTAATTATAGACCACTTCCATCGTTTGCGTACTCAGGTTAACAATTCAGGTTGACTTGTAGCACAAGTTGGATATTCCACTGTGTGATTCATTCATTCATTTTCAAACCTATATTTTCGATTCGTGTCGTTGAAGCTGCTTTTTCATAAATCTTCTAATATTGATATTGTTTGTTGTCGATGCTGTCAGTTCTTCTTTCAAGAGGATGCGTAATATTCTCCGCTAAAGGTAACGATGGAGAATCTGTCCATGTTTTGAATATGAAACAATTAATTGTCCGTGTTCTATTGTGGCTGAAATTACAGGAGACATCACTCAAAAAGGCTACGAGAAAAAACGTCGCCGACTACTACAGCCATTCCTCGACACGACCGAGTCATCCGGTAAATCGTCAAACACAATGATGCCATATGATGTATCGTATTATCATATATTTGAAATATTTTATTTTCTTAAATATATTCATGACTTTCAAGCTGTGGGTACGTGAGTATACCTTTTTCTAGGATATGTTGCAGCCATCTAGGGCGCTTAGGTTTAAAACAATTAACTATTGAAATGCATAATTCCAACAAAAGGAATATCTATTGTATAGAAACATTAAGGACACAAGGACCTAGGACACAAGTGGTGCTAAAAAAGTTCAGTATTCAATTATGACGACAAATTATTACTACCAATAGACCAATATTATTAAATAGGTCGTGCCATGTAAATGCTTAATACACTCCGCTTCGATTTAATCTGCACCCGTACAGTTGCTTAGACAATAGCGGTAATAGTAGTATGATGATGAGCAATCATTGTGCAATGTTTCAATATCCACACTTTCCTTAAAGTCAACTATTTTAGCTCTCAACTCCAATACATTTGTCGAGAAACGTAATGATACTTTAAAATAAAATACTTTTTCGGTACATACATAAGTAGCTTATCAAGGGCAATGCTGTAAAAAGTGAATGCTGAAAAACTTGATTCCATCTATTCTGCTAGCCTGGATTATGATCGGCCGTTCTTTGACTGTTTGTATGGCAGGTATTATTCTTTCCGCATGCTTTACGATTGATTCTAGCTGCAAAATAAACCGATTAAGCACACCTCAATAATCAACCTTCAGTTGAGGAATCAGTTGAGGAAAAACTCAAAAACGATAGCCCCTATGATGCTTTAGCTCCTATGATGCTCATTTCCAGTACCTGATAGTCACCTATTTTTTTAGGGCTGACCATCAGCCAACATTTAACGGTAGCAGTTTTTGCATTACTTCGTAAGATGGACCCCATATAAATTTAAATGTGCACCGGCGGGGATCGAACCCGTGCACCTACGTGTCTCCTCCAGTCGCAAGGCGCATACAATGCACCATCCACCGAGCTCGACATCTGGTAGTCCCCTGGTTATAACGTACGTGGCCTCTGTTTAGTCTCTCTGTCTAGTTTTTGCATTGTTTGGTTTGCAACCGTAAAAACGTTAAATCCATTATGAACTGCTGTCAAAAAGCCATACGATATAAGAATTCCCTGTTAGAGAAGCTAAAGGCAAAATGAATCTAGTTCCGAGAACTTAACCTGCACTTTTGATTGCCTAGGCTGTTTGTTTTTTAGTGTTGTGGATTTTGTAGGATTTTGGAAAACGACTTATATTATTTGTAAACGTCAAAGTTAGAAAATTTCAGCTTATAATATTACTATGTTATAAAACAGACCCTATAGATAAGACGAAGCTCCTATAGCTATAATGTTCCTTCAACCGAAAATCAACTTTGATTACTAAAATCTACAGAATCAAGTTTTTTAAGTCAAGGGGTTAAATAGGCCAATAAGATGCATTTCATCATCGGAAATAGTTGCAATAAATTATTTGCTACCTGTAATTCTATAAAATACAGAACCCTATTTTTGCCGAAATTACCTCTTAAATTATAGTACCTTCGTAATTTGTAATTACTGTGGTCGTTTATGTTAAAGTGTAAATTTGTGAAATGCTATTTATTTATATTTTTCAGGCCTGAGGCAGTTTCATTTTATTAAGATATTCATTGTGTCATTTGATATCATTTGTGTAGTGGTTTGATAAGAGTGACCAATACACGAATACTTTTCATTTTTTTAGCCTCTACTATGACTATCCATTAATGTTCCGTTGATGTAACTATAAATGCTGTTCTTTGTTATTGTTTTCATGTGTTTCTATTACCACTCTGCTATTTCTGCGTTTTCGGCTGTTATCTAGCCCTGTTGGGTGCGGCAGCTCCATCAAAGCAGTCATCAAAGATTCCTGTAGCCAACCGACGATCGCGAGTGACGCGAAGCGAGTCTCGTTATCATTCGGAAGTTCGGCATGAGGCAGTGCAGCATGCCTTAGCCCAAGCTAAGGCTCAGGATAGGGCCAACCGCGCACCCATGCCTTCCAAGAGGAAGAACTCGCTAGCAGCAAAACCAACCAATCAACATCATAACAATGTCTACCGAAACCTACAGCACGGTAAATGCCTGAAAATAAATAAAAAGAATAATAATTTTTTCCAAAAACTCTGTCTTTGCCTGCTCACGAAACCTGTATACAGTATAATTGCACATGTAAAATATAGTGATTTTAATGTAAAAGTAATAAGTTTTTTGAGTTCGTGCCTTCCTGGAAAAGATAGTAAGCATTGGAAATACATATGGATAGATAGCACTTATTTCTGGGTACCGATAAGGGAAACGTAAAAACAAATTATATCATAACATAGCTAGGAGCAGCACCTCATGCCAAGCGCTAAAATTATATCCGACTATTCAGCAAAGCTGACTTCTTGTTTACATGAGTTCGACTGTCTGCGGACATCTTGTGGTGTTGCCCCATCACGTGTCACGAAAGGGAGTAGCGTATTACAACCAATTTCGCATAATTGGCGATTATATCATTCTTGATTCTTGACTACCATTGAAGCGCTATTGTAAATAGGATCCAATTTAACATTCAACTAAATTCAACTGATGTATTGATAATCCGGCGCAGTTGATCATATACCGCAATCAGTAAATTAACATGCAGCCCCGACTTATATATATATATATATATATATATATATATATTTCTTATCAATCAGCTATAATGAAAATACTTTCAAGATGAATTAACGCTATTTTCACTGAAAGTAATATAGAGATTTAATTTTTGTTTTATTGCTCTTTCTCATTTTCACATGCGACGTACTATGCGACGACTATTTTTAACGACCCATTTAAAATTAACTTATAACTACGTGATATATCTGAAAATTTGGTTTATAAAACCCAGCGGACAGTTCTTCTGATGAGGATAGCGCCACGGGCCGACCTCTTTTATCATCATCCCCTTCAACAGCGACCTCGCACGAGTCCCTTCACACACCACAATCGGGCCCCCCCCACGGAGGTGTCAATGTCGCTATCCTTGGAAATTCGAGTCAGCTGCCGCAGCATACACTTACAATCGGGGATCAACCGCCTCCACTGCCACCCACACCTCGCCCTCAGCGTACGTAAATTAGTACATCTATATAAGTAATACTTAGCACAAACTTTACATTGTCGCCAAGGTGAGATATAGTATTTACGCAAAATTGTTTATTAGTCTAATTAATTAAATGATCAGTACATTTTTTGTTTTCGTGTTCAATTTCGTATTATATGGATTACTCCATTGATGGGTGCAAATGTATTGACAACATATTTTTTGTTATAGTCTTTAACTGTTGGCCTACCTGTAGTTTGTTAGTTTAGAGCAGGTTGGCTACGTTTTGATTACAACTTCTACTTTGATCACAACTTCTTCATACCTCGGAGTCATGTTGAAAGGGTTGCTAACTAAGTAATTAGCGGTCGTTTCTTTGTTAAGACTATAGGTTACCTGACTGTCAGAGAGTCTTAAACGAAAGGGATAATGCATGGATTTATTTCAACAGGGTCTTCTGGCTATTAAGAGTTGTCATAGGTATGATTCACCGGAAATAATTGTATACGATGATGGATTAGGAATATGCCATAATTATTCAAGCACTCGTACTGCCATGATTCACCTATACTGCATCTCTAGAACTCGCTAGATCCACTCTTTTTTAAAAGAGCGTATTAACTTGCTTTCGCATTTGACTTTATTTGGTAGAGATTTTCGTTTCGAACCGGTTTGAGGCCGCAGTTATGGCCCGGCCCGTTCATCAGTGGGTCATTGTGTAGTACACATGCAGGGTGGTCTTACTAAATAATACTGCAAGCCGTTTTTATTGTTTCACTAGTGTTTTCTTGGCTGACGGCTTAGCACCTTTTTGAGTCTTATATCAATTGAGCGTGCTGTATTGAGCTCACCTGGGCATTTCGGGGTAAATTAGCCTTTCCCTGAAACAGCATTATCTAGTGGTCCGCGTAGTAGCTCTCTTTCAGCAGAAAAATCAACTGCATTTTCATTATTTGCTCTTATTATTATTTTGTTATCTCAGTCCATAGTTGACACTGAGAAATCTAGACATACACAATTTTTTTAAGTGCGAAATGGCAATTCCTTTTTAGCTTAGTGAGGGTGTTGTGCTCCGTCAAGCCTATCGAATGACCAATGGCAGAATGCAGTCGTAGGTACGCATTTCTCTCTAACCTATTTAGACAGACCGCGGATGATAGCTTTTAGTGTACCATTTCGGTTCATATCAGGCAAAGATGAGACAATAAGAATTCCTTCCAAATAATAATCTATAGTGTTTGTAGTTTTCACAAGACTTTTATAATACCGATCCTGCTCACTCAGTTAGGTCACGTTAAGTCCGTTATTCTGTTAATTACCGAAATAATTCTTAAACAAACTTTTAAAAATGGCAGTAGGATAATACGTATAAGTCACGTTAAAAATACTCTTTGAAATACTGCTAAACTATTCAGAACGATTTTTACGCCAAATTAACACATAGAAGCCGCCTTCGCAATATTGTTTATTAGTATTAACGGGACTGAATTTAAGCAGTTAATGAGTTTTAAATGTTATCACCACTATAGTGTTGGTCGTGACCATTGAAGTACAGCTATGAGCTAGCCCTAAGAACTATCAAACGTTGTCACTGTAAACAGTAACTAAATTTGTTGCACCAACATAGGGATCCGTTTGCAAATGGCATAACTATGTAAAAATCGCTATATTTAATTCAGTACATGCACTGACATCCTTTTGCTCCTGTTGTTTCACTGTTATAGAAGAGCTATGAAGATTTAGTTTTAGAAACTGTGTACATGTCAGGTGCGTGTGTATGAGAACGGACTGTACCACATCTTTCTATTCACCTAAATTATAGAATAAAAGTCTATATTTTGGCAAGAGCTAGCAGTTTCAAGCTATTTGTTTGAGAGTGAATTCTCCGAATAAAAGCTTGAATAACACAACATTTTTTAACTATCTTACGGTCCTTCATGGTTTCAAAAAGTGAGATACGTATATATTAGTTTGATGTGCAAGTTCATTTTCCTACGAGGATAAAGGAGTCTCACTCGTTAAAAGAGATAATTGTTTATCAGTTCGGTTTAGTGATTGGTTTTCAAAACGGCAATCGTACGAATATATGAAATAATTCAACTATAATTTCATGCACTTCGGGTTAACTCGATTCGTTTAACTCTGCTGTATTAGTGTATTCTTAGTGAGTATACATTTTTCTCTAGTATTTCAAGGGCGAAAACGATTTTATCGTCAAAACAAATCTGGCGCTAATAAGTTAATATTGTTTGCTGTTTCGCGTACATTGCTCGATACATGAATTGTACATAAATATTGTTCACGTGCGTCTTGTACATTCCAACGGCTTTTTACTCCTCTTAAAAGTCCTTGCATACCTCCGTCACCTTGCGATGAAGCTAGTGTAAACTGCTTTACAATAGATTCTTTTCTAATTTGATCCACTCACACGTTCTATGCGTCAACCCTACAACCCTACTGTAAAGCATTGCTTATATCTTGCTCAGACAGTCGATACAGTATTGAACTGTATAAAACCCCCAACACACATGCTAAATGGTTTAGCGTATATGCGGGGATTATTAAACGCAAATTAAAATATAGAAATCATTTCTGCACAATTAACTGTAAGCAGGAGCGTATGCGCGTATTTGCCCACAGACGTGGCATTACTCAGGCCAGAACATGTTTACAGATATTCCGATTTACCGCTTCTGCAATGTTAAAAGACTAAGATTATGCAGTCTCAGGTCAACATGTTTTTAATGCACTCATTTACATAAATGAATTCCTATGATAGTAGTGAGACGGAATTGGTATGTGCAGGTATGATTGTTGCATTATAACAAGTCGTTGTCGTCGTTCTATTTATCACTTTTAGGGCTGCCTCCTCCGGACGTAACGCAGACATCGAGTCCATCGTCCCAGGCGGGACGGCAGGCGCCGCAGGCGAGCGGGCTCGGATCCGCAACGACTCATACCCCTGTTGCTCATACCCCTCAACGGGGAGGAGGCCAATCTGGAGATCAGACTGACGGTGGGAATTCACAGGGCGACGGCGCTCGCTGGAAGGTGTCCGCCAAAATCCAGCAACTCCTTCAGACGCTCAAACGGCCAAAAAAACGTACCTTGCCAGAATTCTATCAGGATGATGAATCTTTTTACTGCAGTTAGTATTAAAATAACGAAGCTTTAAATGTGTTTTAATTTTGAGGTTCACCTCATTTCTAGCTCTTGCTGCAACATGGTGCGACCCACACTCCAAATTGAAATGATTTGATGAAGTAAAAATATTGGTATGCTTTGCAAAAAATGTGGTCACACTTCTCATCGTTTTTTCGTGTTCTTTGTCATCTGGAGGCACGAATGCAGCTCCAGTGTCTGCTCCGCCATTGGAAGGCCCCGAGATGGAGCCCGTGATTGGTGAAAAGCTTGAATTACCCGCCGGTCTTCCGCTAAGTGTAGAGGCTGCTCTTCAGCGCTATGGAACCTCAACAATGAAAGCACCTGCCGCGACTGTTCTGGACAGCCAAGGAAAAGTCGGGGCTACATTACCGTATGGTATGCAGATTCTTTTCTCCCTATGCAGAACAATTGCAGTAGGACAATAAGGACAATATGGTCTATAATATTACATCTATGTGCATATTAATGGATTATAAACGAATATAGTCATAAGAGAGATAAAGAAGATCACGAGAAACTGATTCATGTCAGTCTTTAATGATTTGTGGTTGCTTTATCCATACTGTTGTGTTCGTCTAACGCGGTGGCTTGGTGCATTCACGTGCGCCTTGCGACAAAGGGAGAGACGTAGATGCATGGGTTCTATCCCCGCCGTTGCATATTTTGTCTTATGAAGTAATGCAGAAAGCGCGACCGCGGACGTCAAGTGTTGGCTCATGGTCAGCTTTAAAACAATAGATACTCTTGTACTCACACAGGTAAATTGTGGTCACGCGCTCGAAAAATCGCTTACGCTTTATTGAATCGCTTTGGCAAAGTGACATCAAAAGGTGGAGCCGATGGCAACATTATCAAGGTATGCATCTAGTAAATCCCCTAACTCAAGTACGTGCCCAAAGGGGTAATACAATAAGCGTAATAAGCACATCTGTTTAGAGGTATCTGATAGATAATTGCGAGAATGCACACTGGCTTAAGATCGATTCGACTCATCTGTGCTTTGGTTTTCTAACGCTAGCGCCACAACCACTTTCTCTACATACTCGATTAACGTAATAACAAAAAGCATTCTTTTGTTCCGAAATCATGTGATTTCATAATTGTTTGAAATTGGTGTGTTGCAGGTTGGTGACCGGGTGGCACTTGTTTATCCTAACAATGATCCGCTGGGCTTCATGTGTGCCTTGTACGGGTGCCTCACTGCTGGGGTTATACCCGTGGCCATCGAATTGCCCCTATCGAGGCGAGACGCATCCACCCAACAAATTGGTTTTCTACTCGGAAGCTGTGGAATATCACACTCTCTTACCTCAGAAGTGTGTTTCAAGGTGAATCGACCTGAAAACTTATCTAGTTTCGCTAAATAAGCCGATAAGTGTTCATACATATGTTAGAAAGATTGTGCTTGATTTCTCAAGTGATTTGCTTTTAATTTGCTCATGTAATGTAATTTTTGCAGGGTCTACCAAAGTCAACTACAGGCGAACCAGCAGCTTTTAAGGGTTGGCCTCGTCTTGAATGGTGCGTCACAGAGCACTTGCCGAAGCCACCGAAGGACTGGCAACCACCTCCCAGACACGCGGATAGTTCGACTGCGTATATCGAGTACTATGTCGACAAAGAAGGCTCTATGAAAGGTGTCGCCGTCACGAGACAAAGCCTTGTGTCTCATTCAAGAGCGCTTACGGCCGCTTGTGGTTACACTGAAGGTAGGATATAAGAAGGAATAAAAGAGGTTAGAGAAAGGTCAAGTCGCGATCTCTATTGTAGTAAAATATGCTTCCATCTCTATACAACGTTTTAGGTTTATTGTTACACATATTAAATTGTAACAATACTTTAAGAGTACCAGGAAATGTCAAGTAAGTTTTTTCTTTTGTAGTAGTATGAATACAAATTAAAGGATGGGTAAATCGATTTTAATAGTCTACCATTTGTCTATTTCCTTAAAAGTCGACCTTACTGAATCTTTTCGGTAGTACGATCTTGGGGTGGGTTTCTAAGTTTGGCGACTGAATAGGCCAACTAGCAAATCCCAGTAAAGACGATGTCTTCTTAAAGCTAAACGTATTGCAATCGATTCGGGTCAATACTTATTTTAATCGGTTCTTAAAGAAACTCTAGTATGTATATACGGAAATATTTTTAGATACATAGAATATACATTTAATTAATATGCATATCTTTTATCTTTCCAGGTGACGTTATGGTTTGCGTCGTGGATTATAAACGAGAAATGGGATTGTGGCATTGTGTGCTGACGGTCAGCTACTCTATTTTATTTTAAAATAAATGATGTTTATTAGTTTAACTTGGCACAGTAGGTGTTATCTTACCTGTCGTACTTTACATATAAATATTTCATCGTTAGTGATATATTAGTATATAGATTATTTTTTTTGAATAAGGCAGAAAGCCTTCAGAGTTCATCTGATGTTCATTAATCTCCCAATACCTTCATATACCTTTCAATTTCTGCAGAGCGTACTGAACGGTATGCACGTTGTGTTCATCCCGTATTCGTTGCTAAAGACACATCCAGCAGCGTGGATGTTGTCGATTCCCCGGTTCAAAGCTACGGTGGCCGTATGCAAGAGCAGAGACCTTCACTGGGGTGTGCAAGCGACGCGTGACAATAAGGAGGTCAATCTTTCAACACTGCGTCTTCTACTGGTTACCGACGGTGCTAATCCATGTAGGTAGCCTTCTGTTTTCTATTTTTATTCCAAGGGACTCGACATAACCAGCCATTAGTGAATGCTTCCACTTTGCAATCATTACTTAGTGTCTATTTATTTCATTACGTTGGAGAGATGCTCTGCGACGAAACGCAGAATATGGACTAAAATAGTATAATCCATGCAATTACTCGAACTGGGCGATTTGTAGTCGTGTATCGCAACCTTTTCTCGGAAGCGAAACCTATGAAGTACGAGGCTTTGGATAAGACAACTGGGATTGAGAAAAGTATCACGAATAATCGTAACGATCTCTTTAAATTTGTCAAGTATCGCGCTTTTTATATTTGTCTTCGATTGATTTGTGCCACCAGGGTCACTTTCATCTTGTGACGAGTTCATAGCTACATTCCATTCGCGCGGCCTTAGGCCCGAAACGGTCTGCCCGTGCGCCTGTTCGCCTGAAGGATTGACGGTGTCAGTGCGTCGACCTGGTCGCGTTGGGGCTGGTTCGTCGGGCCGCGGGGTTCTCTCGATGGCAGCACTTTCATGTGGAGTTATCAGGGTTGATCTGGAGAACTCCCTGACCTCTCTTACAATACAGGCATATCGATTATTTCGTTTGACTACTCAATTTTTGTTTTCGGAATAACTTAACAAGCAAATCATGAAAATTTAACTAGCTCTGAGCTATTTGTTGTATCCGCAGTTTAAACGTTTTATTTTATAAAAATTCTCTCCAGTATATAATATCATTCATATTGAGTGGTTTAATAACGTTCAAAATTCCAATCATAGACGCCTCACTTCGGTTTGGCAGGCGTTTTTTACTTTAAAGCTTTTTATATTTTTATTTGCTCACCTTTGCATTTACAAATAAAATATAGACATAATAAAAATGGTATGAAATTGTAGCACTTGCTGATATGAAATTATTTTTGCCCAGCAAAATTACTGATTATAAAACTATGAAATATCATTGGCAGGATTGTGGGCATATTCTCCCCGAATGCACTGCAGTGGTGGTTAAATTAGACGGCCCAGCGCAGGTCTGTCGCACCGATGAAATTGGGGAGATCTGCATTAGCTCGGCAACTGCGGCTTCGAGCTATTGGGGGCTACAAGGACTCACGCAGAATATCTTTAAGGTTAGCAGCTCGTGCTTTCGATAACCTTACATTTTTGCAGTTGTTATCGTTGCGTCAAGTGCAGTATCACGTCCGCTTTTAAAGATCTAACACACTATGTATTGAACTACTCAAGCAATCTGTCTAAAAATATACTTTGAGCCAATATTGAAAAAATTCTATGTTTCGGCATGTTTGTGATTTCGTAATTCTAACTTTTCGCAATTTATAATGAAAACCCTTCCTCCCACCTATAAATAATAGGTTCAAGCTGTGAGCGGCAGTGGAAAACCTGTGGCAGTATCGTCGTCTAGCGGTGGAGGATTTGTTCGAACAGGTCTCTTAGGCTTCGTTGGTCCTGGCGGTCTAGTGTTTGTCTGCGGCAGTCGCGAAGGCCTAATTCAAGCGGGTGGTCGGCAGCACAACACGGACGACCTCATTGCCACAATCCTCGCCGTAGAACCTGTTAAATTTATCTATAGGGGCCGTATCGTCGTGTTCGGTGTGAAGGTAGGGCAATTTGTTAAGCATGTATCAGATAACTTTTTCAACGATTTGGACTTAATCCTACTTATGTACACAATCGCTGTGTAATATCGAGATAGTATTTAAACATTCGTAGTTTTATTCGCAGTTCTTTGGTTAGGCTCCTCTCCACTATGAAAAGATTTCATGCAGTAGTTTTGGATACAGGTATAAATCCGACTGTTGTCTTTTCTCCAATACTAATGGGATACTAAAGGGCAAGTGAGTAATGAGGTAAGTCAAACAGCGCGGTATGGGCAGAAAAAAGGAATAAATTACGGGACTAGAACTGTGTGTAATAAGCTTGATTTTGTGACGACTAAGTCAATCATTTTAATAATGTGCATTCGATGTCTTAAATAGTTGAAAAAATGTAGCGAAACAGTGAGCGACTTATATAAACAAGCTGTGCATACTGAGAAAGGCAGCTTTCGTCTAAAGGAAACTTTAAATACATATATATATTTAGATAGAATAATGCATCTGGTTCAGGTTCTTCGTGACGAGCGTATTGTTGTCGTTGCGGAACAAAGACCTGATTGTTCCGAGGAAGAATCTTTCCAATGGATGAGTCGCGTTCTTCAAGCAGTCGACAGCATACATCAAGCAGGAATCTTCTGTCTTGCGCTAGTACCGCCCGGTTACCTACCAAAGACCCCGTTGGGGGGCATCCATACTGCCGAAACACGACGACGCTTCCTTGAGGGGTCACTACATCCTGCCAATATACTTATGTGTCCCCACGCTTGTGTTACCAACCTTCCGAAGCCACGGGAGCCCCAACCGGTCGGTCCTGCGTCGGTGCTCGTCGGCAGCATTGTTCAAGGTACAATCAACACTGAAATGCACATGGTTATTGATTATTTTTTGTTTTGTTAATGACAATTGCAATAGAATCTGAACAACAACTTTTTAAAGACGAGCGGCCCCAGTTTCCTAAACAATGCGAGTGTGATAATTGGGAACTTACTGACTCTTAGGCGTTCGCTTAGCCTCTGCCAGCGGTCGTGAGTTAGGTCCCCTGTCTGACTCATCGTCCGCTGAGGAGGAGGTGTGCAAGTACCAGTTCATCGGGGAGATCCTCAAATGGCGAGCGGCGTCTACGCCAGACCATATTCTTTTTACACTTGTTACACCGAGTTCCAAGGCCGGTGCTCCGCCTCAGCTTACAACCCTCAGCTGTGTACAGCTATTTAAAAAAGCCGAGAGGATCGCCTCGATGCTTATCGACAAGGCTAAGGTCGGTAGGGTGAGTGCACCACTATCACTACTACTACTCGTCGCAGGGTTACTTTGCCTGCTTTGGTTGATTGAGTCGTTTGTCAAATATACAGCGTTTCTGCAGTAACGCACATTGACACATCGATACTAGGGTTTGTATAAACTTCACATTGAGCTTGTTTCTTACCTCGGACCTAGAACCCTTCTAGCCAATACCTTAGTCACTTTTTAAGAAAGATCTGTTGACTGTGCATTCGAACAAATTACTATGAATGCTGACTCATTACACAGTCGAATAAACGGTATAAGCAAATGAATGCAGTGAATATCATTTAGCAATTACCTCTGAAATAGTCATGAGGCAGTATAGTAAAATGAGACAATATTTATAGTAACATTTCTTCTGTAATATGTGTGTGTGTCTGTTAGGTAAATGTCGGGGACAATGTCGCCCTCGTGTACCCCGCGGGGTTGGACTTAATTTGCGCCTTTTACGGCTGCTTGTATGCGGGTCTCGTTCCTGTAGCCATCCGTCCGCCCCATTCGCAGAACTTAGCGGCCACGTTGCCCACAGTCCGAATGATCGTTGACGTAAGTCAGGCAGCCTTAGTATTAACGACATCGGGAGTTGCCAAACTACTTCGTGGTAAAGAGGCAACGTCGCTTGTCGATGCTAGATCATGGCCAACAGTCGTGGACACTGACGATCCGCCGAAACCAAAGAAAGGAGTCCAACTGCATCGACCACAGCTGGCAGACTCGCTTGCATACGTCGACTTCAGCGTCAGCACCACAGGCATGCTAGCTGGTTAGTAGCCAGAAACAAACGGAAAAATAACTTACTAAATAGAGGATAAATAAATAAATAAATAAATAAATAAATAAATAAATAAATAAATAAATAAATAAATAAATAAATAAATGAACAAGCCAATAGTGGATCACTCTATACTGATCAATGTAAATACATTTGATTTCAAATTCTTCTATTATTGCTTTTAAACCAAAAATGCATCACGACAGGCATCAAGATGTCTCATGCAGCTACCACATGGTTGTGTAGAAGCATGAAACTCGCCTGTGAACTGTACCCTTCCCGACATGTATGTCTCTGCCTGGAGCCGTATGCGGGCCTCGGATTGGCGTTGTGGTGTCTCAGCTCTGTGTACGCCGGCCATCACACGCTACTCGTACCTCCGACAGAAGTAGAAGCTCAGCCGCATCTTTGGCTAGCTACTCTTAGCCAGCATCAGGTTCGGGATACTTTCTGCTCTTACGGAGTTATGGAACTTTGTACGCGAGGGTTGGGCACATCGATACAAGAGCTCAAGGTAAGCTTGTTTATACACAATATTATTTTGTATCGAAAATCTAGCGCTAATAGTATATGAGCAAAGAAGTAAACATAAGATTTCACATGCTTTACAATGTATATTTATAAGATATTTTGTAATGTGGTTGCTTTGACATATTGGTATTCAGTGCATTATTTGAAGGCTACTTCATTTCTGCATCGCAGTGGGTGTCCTTTTAAAAAAATGAGTTGAAGAACGTAAACCAACGCAGTTGAGTTTTCAAGATGCCCATAACTACTTCGTATTCGTCCAAATAACCATAGGAGCTTGTAAATATGTTTACTTCCCTTAAACTTAATATTAGCACACTAGTTTTTATGATATTTGCGTTTCTCTAGGCACAAAAGAGAGACAGAGTAAGGAAGTGCTGCTTCTGTACGGTCCTTCTTTTCTTTGCGTAGGCTCGAGGATTAAATCTCAGCTGTGTTCGGACATGCGTGGTTGTCGCAGAGGAAAGGCCTCGTACAGCGCTGACTCAAACATTTAGCAAGCTATTTTCTGCATTGGGTCTGTCATCCCGCGCAGTATCGACCTCATTTGGCTGTCGCGTAAATGTGGCCTTGTGCGTACAGGGCGCGTCATCCCCAGATCCTTCTTCCGTTTACGTCGACATGCGCGCTCTGCGTAATGACAGAGTCACCATCGTTCAACGAGGCTCGCCGCACTCGCTGTGTCTACTTGAAAGCGGGAAGCTGCTTCCCGGCGTAAAGGCGTGTATATTTTTCGACAAATTGTATATCTAAGTTTAGATCGGGGTGGAACACGGCCTAGTGTAGATAGACATTGGCGCTTGAAAAATACAAATTAATTTGTTTTAATAGAGAGATCTAAGCTTCACTTTGCTAGCGTGCAGGTTAGATATAACACATTCGATATTATAACCAACATAGTTATATATTTCGATTTCATGATCTCAGGTGGTCATCGCCAATCCTGATACGATGGGTCAGTGCGGCGATTCACACCTTGGTGAGATTTGGGTTCAGAGTCCCCATTCGGCTGATGGATTCTTCCGGACAGGAGGTGATGGAGAAATAGACTACGACACACTGTTCCAGGCTCGTCTAAGCGCAGGCGAAACGCAAACACCATTTGCGCGAACCGGATATCTCGGATTCTTGCGCAGAGTTCGGGATACCAGTGGACAAAGTGACGGTGAAGGTAAAGCAGATTTCACGAAATTTCTAAGGTCTACGGGTAACATGCTCCCGGCCGGATCTGACTCGAAGCTTTGTCACCCTTTAGAGTGCAAGCCATGTATGGGGAGCCTCGTCTGCTTCACTGTTGTCTTCAAGTTCAATGTGGCATAAATGGCTCGACTACACAAAGACGAGTGTCTTACGTGCACGGTAATACGACTTTTTAAGCTAATTGTTTTGTCTTATTGTATTTTCTATGAGTACAGACAGCGGCGACGATGGAGTAGTTCTGGGTAGCGAAAACTGTCGAAGCACCGATGGCAGTATTTCCGCAGGTGTGGTTAGTGGTGTCAGTGCCGGAGGTGGAGGAGGAGGGCATGACGCAGTATTCGTTGTGGGCGCCCTTGAGGAAACGGTTATGTTGCGCGGTATGAGGTATCATCCCTGCGATATTGAAGCAACCATCCAGCGCTGTCACAAGAAGATTGCCGAATGGTATACTTACATTTTATTTCCTTTTTACGCATGAGTTTTCAAATGTTTATAATTGGGCATTAATAAACTTCATTAGTGTTGTTACTGGATTGCTCACCTGGAGAAGTAAGATACACGCCTATTGAGATGGGATATAATGGGGCAACTTCTTTATTAGAACGTAAACTGTTTTTCTTGGCGAACCGCCTGACAAGAAAGTAACAACGTTTCGCTTGCTCTGAAGTGAACATAATTATGCAGGTACTATTGCAATTAGTTATAAGAAGTATCTGGAATCTCGGAATAATTTAAAGTAATTATATAGTTGAAGAAACCCGTAACACTTTTTAAAGCGTAAAACATTTTAAGATTGTTATATAAATCTTAAAATGTCTTACCCTTGCAATGCACCCGAGGGTTCTAACAAGACTTAAAATAACGTTGGCCGCTTTTTTCAAAGCTTACTATGTAAAATCATTCATATAATTTTTGTAAGTCATAGAAATGACCACCCCAACCTGCTTTTGCCGGTTAGGTGGTACGATAGCTATGACATACAGCGGCTCTTGGAGAAAACGCTGGAGAAAACTGTGCGCGGCGCGAAGGAAGTTGATAGCGCTTTAAGGGCTTTTCGTGAGGGTTTGACTCGTAAATTGAAACACTTTTTCAAAGCTTTACAAGCGGAAATTCTAGGAAAAAATTCTAATTTACTCCGAGCTTGAGGAGTCTATGGCACACTTGAAATCTGGTTGTCAAGCATTTATAACCTTTAGGAGAAAATCGCAGCTGGAAACTTCTGCAGGGTGATCGCCTATGCAAATGATACCTTCGCACTGTTCAGCACTGCAGGAGTGGCTCAAGATGATATTCACGAAACTCTTGGGCGGATTAGAGGCATTCGAGGATATTCGAGAGGTTTAGACTGTAATCAGTAAAACGAAGTGCTCTTCTTTCCATGCGCCTCAAAAGGGTGCTGAGATCGCTCCTGTTTGCCGCAGCATAGGAGAGGTGGGTAAAATGTCTAGGGCTCAGGCTATAAGAAAATCTTGAATGGCACAATCATGTGGAAGCTTTCTTGCCTAAATCGCACGCGATGGTTGCCATAAGACGCGTCTCAGAGAGGTTGGAGTCCCTGTAAGTGAAGCTCATCTAAAAATTATTGTTGCTCCTATGCTATGGTCAAGCAGTTTGAGGAGTGGCTACGAGATGATTCCTTCCATAAAGGAGATTATAAAATTACGCTGTTCGAGCCATCTTTAATAAGCGCCGATAAATATATACTTTTCCTTTGTTTCTTCAGCGCGGTGTTTACATGGACAAATCTTCTGGTGTCGGTGGTGGAGTTGGATGGATCGGAAGCAGAAGCTCTTGACCTCGTTCCTCTAGTAACAATCGCCGTCCTCGAGCAACATCAACTCATCGTCGGAGTCGTCGTCATCGTTGATCCTGGTGTTGTGCCAATAAATTCCAGGTAAAACGTATAGTAATACATATAACACAAACATGCTTGCCATTTGTTCGGACACTGATGAACTGGTCTCTTAAGTCTTCAATACGAAGAAAGATTAAACAAGACGATCCATTCGTGACAAGCGAGAAAAAGATAACTAAAACTTTCTTTTAGCCCGAATAACAATATAAAAAATAACCTACCGCTATTTTCTTAAATTTTCGTATAAATTTCATTTTGATTTAACATATCGCATTGCCTCAAGGTGTAGTATCAACGACAGAAGTTTGTTTTCAGCATTAATTATTAGATGAACAAAACTATGCAATCAGGTTAATTCACTAATAGAAAGATATTTTGGATCCACTTTCAGAGGCGAAAAACAGAGGATGCATCTTCGAGACTCCTTTCTGGGCGATCATCTGGATCCAATATACGTAGCCTATAATATGTAACTTCTTTCCGGTCTACCTATACTAGTGGTTATAAGACTGTCCAAAACCAAAAACAATTTACAAATGATTAATAGAAACTTTGATGTGAGTCGCCAGTAGCTATTTCCGACTGTGACAATTATCGGCAGGTCACTAGCCAGTTTCCCTAGGTATAGAGGCACCATCAACCTTTGATCGAATGGCGATTATCAAAAAGGCAAAAAGGAGAAGAGGAAAAGGCAAGGGGATATCGTTCATGGTATTGAAATGTTTGAATGATAATGACGCATTACTATTCATCTGGTAGAACAGGGAGTGTGTATTTGACTCTTAGTAGTTATGGGCAATGAGTGATAGATCGATAGATTACATAAATTGAGTAGCCGAGGAACATCCAAAATTGTGGGTAGCATAAAGGTCACACATAACAATGACCCCAGCAAAAACAATAAAAAAAGATGGTGTACGCCAATCGCTCAGACGTCTCGCAGAGTCTCGGCAGTTTCTTGTTGCAAAAGAATCTAAACGAAGTACTGGCATCTCTCATACATCCAGAAGTGCCATGCCCGATGTTCAAAATGACATCCTCGACAAGAGGAAATATCTCCCTACGCTGTCTATAGAAGCATTGTGTCAATGATATTACTAGCCGGTACAAATGCTGTAGTGATGAGAATTATGAGTACGTTTGTGATGAATGATTCCAAAGAGAAATTCGAAAAGAGAATTATAAATTATTTTAAAGGCACTTAAGAAGGTGGCTGCTAGTTTCGGATTTTTCAGTGGTGGATGGAATCCTTTTACTTAAAGTGTTTTTTCTGACATTACTTGCAAGGTCACATACAGTATATTACGGAATGAAATGTGAAGGTAAACCCAATTAAGTGTTGGCGAGAGAAACGACGAGAACAAGTATATGATAATGAAGTTCGATTCTGAGGAGAACCCCATGCAGTGCTCAAATTATACATTTATAGTTATTATGTTACTGAATACCTTAACATGAGCACCAAAGCGTTAACATCGGTATGCGGTACTGATGGCAAATAGGTAAAGAACTTTTAAAGCTAAAAAAAACTGAAAACACACTGTAGCTTCAAGGAAGTCTTCACATTAGATATTGAGAATGCACGCCTAAAATATGCATCACTAATGGCAATGATAAATTATTACATAGCAAATCGTAAATTTACCAATGATTATTCCGTTTGGAAAGATAGTGGAGATGGGAGGGTATTGAGAGCTAACGGCCTAGAAGAGTGTGAAATCATAAATTATAACCGATAGCTCTGGCTTGTCTGAGCGCTTGAATGAGTGAAAGAGGAACGTGAATACTAAGCGGTTGCACAAAACTGGATCGCAAGGACAATAATGTGAGGGTCAATTTTGGTTGCACTTTTCATAATTTGTCGTGACGATAAAGAAACACGACGCATTCAAGTGTTAGATGATTAGTAATGTTGTTTTTTATTGTCACTTTGAAGTATTGTTCTCCGTGTCAAAAACTGTAGATGATATTGTCACACGAGATATTTAGTACAGAGCATAATGCGAAGGAGAAAGGAGAAAGAAACATAGCAATCAAATTATAATGAAAATGATGGAAGTAAGAATAACAAATAATATTGCTAATGAGGAGGGCCTCATAGTATGAGGATTCCTTCACATCAAGTATTGTTTATGTAGATAGCAGCTAAAAAATACGCTAATAATAAAATATAAACAAAGGAAACAGTCTGAATCGAAAGTTTTATTATAAAGATAATAAATAATATTTTCAAATAGTTTGAGCAACTCTTCCAGCTGCCTCTAGCTTGCGAGCTCAGTGATGCTACACTAAGCGCTACATACGTCGCCGGTTCAGGTGGTTGCCGTTTGGAGTGTAAAACAACGCGCAAACAATGACAGATGACATTCAACACAACGTAATTGATTACAACAAGAAAGCGTCGTAAATAAAGTGGATATAAAAAGAAAAGGGCAAGTTAACAAAAGAAGGGAACTGTCGCCTAATGCTATTGAGAGTTGGGCCTCTTGTGTTATGTAAGCCCGCCGGTCACCAGCGTCATTTTATGGTATATCTGGTTTACGAAGTCATATCAGTAAAAGTAATCTCAATAATATCTTTAAATATCTCCCCTCTAAATGACCTCTTTCGAATATAAGTGTAAAGTATTCATTTTTGCAATAGACTTTAACAGTAGGCATATTGTCTTTTTGTTTCTTACAAAATTAGCGCGCACAGTAGAACAAATATAAAGGTTCAGTGCAAATGAAGCAAGCAAGATAATGCCAAACGTAGGGCTACGTAACAAAGACCCTTTACTCCCTTTTAAAGACCCTTTTAGAACCTTTTGAACCGCAAGTTCTTTGTCGATTGGTCTTTATATCGGCGGTTGAAAGGTCACCTTGAATCCCATATCAAAATGTTTTCCACAAAGTTGTAAGAGATAGTTTTGAATTCAAAAGCCTTTTAAATTAAGCAGAATAATTTCTGTAAAAAAGCCGGTTTTTTATTCATATTTATTTTCCACCTTAGAATCATTTTTTGTCACCCTACCAACAGCAATCGACAAATGTGACGCCGAATGAAAAAATAGGCAGACAGTTAATGCTACTTCCTTAGACAGAGGATAAATAGAAAAGACGAGTCCACTTGAAGTAAACTAATGTGTTATCTAGACAAAAACTGATTTTACCCAAGTAAAAAGGATACTAAAAAAGCTTTAAAAACGCGTTTTTTATTAGTTATCATGCCAAACAATACGTAGATCAAATTTTTATAATAAACAGGTGTGCTACATTCACTCATGTGTATTTTAATCTTTTGTGGTGGTATTGGATCAATCACTTAATATATCCTCTTTTGTAGGAGTGAATAATTGCCCTGCTACAAGTCATTTTTCGCTCTCTTCTATCTAGACGATTTACCTAGTGTTTTTTTGTGACCTTGATTTCTTTCCATGTTTGCAATTTACTAGAACCAACAGGTTTTTAGAAGCAGGTATTACTAAGTTAATAGCGATGATAAGTTTTGGCTAATTTGTTCTGTTTCTTAAGTAGGGTGAATACAGCATGTTATTTTATATATATTTTCTTTTATTTCCTATAAGAAATTATATACATGTGTCTGTGACAGATCACACTATATACTGTTACCTATATGTGGCTGAAAAATTCTTACAGAAAAACATCAAATGTTATGACAAAATTTCATGAAAATCATTAAATTAATCAAAACAAATGTGTTGGTTGGGTATTTTATTTTAGGTTTTTTTCGTTCATTTTTATCTTTGAGTTTCTAGCTTTTCGTTGCATTTTCGTTATGCCTCTTGTCTTTTCTGTACAAGGGAACCATCAGAAAACGGATACTCAGCAATTGCCAATAGATACCGCAGATACAGTACCTCTCTACATGTGATATTGGACAGCTTGTGATTATCACATAATTTCAGTCAGGAGTGTTGAGTAGCTGGTGATACCACCCAATTACACAATCAAAAGTAACGGCCCTTTGATGGTAGATTAACGTGAACAGTAGCGGATATTCCAAGTATTTTTTAACTCTCACATCATTTTTCTTAATTCGTTTCTACAAACATTCAATTTTATAAAGCCATTGCGTATTGGGCGCAACGTCGCTTGGTACTACTTAAGTGATTCAGTCACTCTTAAACGAAACATCCATGTACCAACTTTCGTAATCTTTATATATATATATATATATATATATAGTAAGATGTATGTTTGTAGTATAAATTATGATGCCTACACAATAATCTTGTGTTTCAAGCCCCGTAGAAGTCCACACTCCTGTCGCTAGGCAAGTGCTACGGGCGTATGACATCAATTCACTAACAAGATCGAAATAAGGTCAATGTGACCAGACCAAGAACATAAGCAGCGACTAGTTTTTGGCTGAGCGTGAGTGTTATGTAGGCAGCGATCCACGAGTCAACCCCGTGCTCGGTACAATCCGCCTTCGAGTTAGGCACTGCCAGAGCTGCAATACATACAAGTGCTACAAGGAGAACGAAATAACTAGGTCCTTGACCTGAAATTAAACAAGTGCGAACTTCCATGTTAACAGGGACAAATGTGCGCATTTGTTTTGCGAATGAAGATTGTTTTGTATTCTTTATACAGTGATGTTGACCACGGGACATAAATAACTTTTGCAAAATATTTTACGTAATAAGCATCAACACTACAAGTGACCACGCTGATGTCATTTTTGTTGAATAAGTGATTGATAAGATTGAGAGATGCGAATCGCCAGCTGCAGAAAACCATTGTAGATACTTTTCATGAGTGGTTGAGACCTCATTACCTGCATCGATGCGGCGCCCTCCGTCTGGTGTTGACGGTGTCAGGACTTTGGAAGCTTCTGGCGGTTGTCTAGTTAAGCCATGACGCATCGATTGACGAATACTTTGATGTATTTCAGTGCCCGTAAGAGATTCCTTCGAGGCTACAAGAAGGCATCGAACCTCACGTTCTCCCTGTATCTGGTCAACTAACGAAAACGATATAAAATCAGAGTCAGGTATGCTATGTACTGGAAAAGTATGTACTGTATATACTATCGAATACGATATGTACTATATAAGTATAAATATATACATTTTTGCACAGAGAGAAGAGGTTGCACAAAATGAAAATTAATACTAAACTTATGAAACACGTCGAATAAGATAAGCTTCAGAGCGACTTTCCATTCGGAGCTTAAAATGGTACTGGGTCTAGAACCGGGTAGAGATGATCATTGTTTTGAGATCATTATAGAATTCAACAGGCTTATCCTCAGCCAGTTGATCCCTATCACTTTCTTCCGCTTCTTCAGGCATATTTGTAACAACAATAAACATCAATCTCCATTAGTCAACTTTTTTTTTAATCCCTTCGTTGAAAATTTATAAAACATAAATTACGTCAGCTGGTGAAAGAAGTGAATTTTAACTAGATTTATTTGCAAAACTAGAATTGCATTTTGGTACCTGATGAGGCTACCTCCGAGACCACGATGCGGAACTTGTCTGTCACTCCAACGTTTGCTTCGATGATTTCTGTCATTCGAATAGTTACATCTTTGTATGTGCACGGACTTATGTTACCATGACAATCCGGCATTTGATATTTAGAAGGAGCGGTACAAAACACTCTGTACTTGATATGAAAATCATATGGGTTGTAGATCGTTACCGTCTGCTTGTGGGACGATGGATCGTTGGCGATAAATGTTAACTCCGGTGGAATAATTACCACCGGCAGCTGTAATAAAGAAACAATAACAACAGCAGCAGCAACATCATCATCATCGACAGAACAACACCAGCGAGGACGGCAACAAATATGTTAGCAAGTCAGGTTCAACGCTCCCTTTTATGTAATTTATTTTTTACGTAATTTTTTTTTGTTTTTGTAATTATTGTCTGCTTCTGCTCATAGATACTGCATAAATGAACAATTTGAAGACTTGTTACGACATGGGCGAATCGCTCTTCTAAACCTACTGTCATTTAATGTCCATGTGCCATTTAATAAATTAATTTAGACACAGAAACCTTGTACTCGGGTTTTTTTTATTTGCTAGGGTGAAAATATCTTAGTCTCAGCAAATTAACCTGACTCCTCTCAAGCGATGAAGATTGACTTTGTCAAGAGTTATACTTGCAAATTCATCGATGATCATTTGGTTCGTTGGAAAATGCTTTAAGTGTCTTAATCACAGAGTTGTTGAAGAAGGTCATGATGGTGTTACATTTAAATTGACCACCACTCGCACAATTTGCAGGAAGCAAATTGTTTTGTTAGTTCCCGTTTGCCAAAATACACTGGTTTCAAAAGGCGTTTTCCGCAATCTAAGGTATGTCATTGAACCCAAATGATCTATCAAAAGATGATACGTCCGTTCTGCCCACGGACGTCCACTGTTTCAGTGGAAATCTAAGATTTGCCCTTTAGCTCTAATTTTTAACTTGTTTTCGGTTTAAAGCTATGGGTCATTCGACTTGTTCTGCCGAAATGCGCATATTGTGAATGAAACATCAGAATTACTCTATAGACAGCCCCATAACCGACACTTTCAGAACATTTCAACTACACTGGTAGCTTCGTACACTTGTACATCATCGTTATACTTCATTTTTACGCACTACACTTGCATTACCTGCGTTACTGAGAAGTCCAGAACTAGTATAAAGTCTCGAGTTAGAAAGATAAGATAGGGTCCGTTTATAGCCGAGATACAAAAGTTGTAATAGTCCAGCTACAGAGCTCCACCGTAATCATTTTGTTCTGCGGGCCATGGTCTACCCGAAGTTAAGCGATTATGAATTGATGGGCCAGTACGGTTTTAATTATATGGCCAGTGTATTGTAATATTTGAACTACGTTGCATAGAGTTGATTCAGTTTTCGTTACCTTGATACCTCTGCCTGTCGATGACTTAGTACTTATGTTGTCTTGTTGAAGGAATTGAACTCTTCTAGGAAGGGAGCCTGTCCCACAGCTCCTCGAGTCCCCAACTGTTGCAAGGTTTGCAGCAGATCGTGGCTCGCGGGAACTCGATTTCTCCATCGTCTAAAATGTCAAAAAGTACCATAGTAGTAAATCGGTTCATGTTTGTATAGAAAAAATTGTATAGAAAAAGTACAAAAACAGGAATCAGTGAAACGCCTTAGTGCTTATTGCGAAACAAACTAAGTTGAAAAAAGACAGGTGCCAGTAAATGAATCGCTTTCAAGAACATCCTGTGGATTAGGGCACCTTGTCGAAATATTGTAACTTCAGGATACATGAGCGAAATGAGGCCAGCCTAGTGCATTTGTAGTGCATTAAATTCTGATTGATAAATATGAGAGATTACTGCGTAAATTTAACGACTTTATGTGCAGCTTCTAACCCATATAAGTCGAGCATGGTGTGGTTAAAAAGAACAGAACTGAAATTTGAGAGACGATTTTAAAGGAGGGATTCGTGTTAGAGTCACGTCAATCTCTGTTCTTCTGATAGCTAACTATGCAATAAAGATAAGCGTACAGCTGGATTGAAAGTGGTATTTTGTTTTACGCGACATTTTATGGTTTTGGTGTGTGGCTGCGTATGGGTCGGTGCGGTAACGTTAATTGTAATTGAGAATTATTTTCTTTTAGTTTGAGTGAAAAATTTAGTTGCCAGCGCGCTAGATTGCTTAAAGATAATTATGCCTACAAGTAACGCTAATCGCTGCTTTATACCGAACCATCAGTACAGGCACAATTTTTAGGAATAGCCAATGACTGATATATGTTCTATAAATAATCGTAAGTTCATTTATGGAGTACATTTCGTCCGAGGATAGGCTTTGAATAAGATTGATTATGACCCCATTGGTCAGCAAGACACGCTTCGCATTCATCTCACAACAATCTGGTGCTGGTGCGTATATAGTACTAAAAAACTTTACAAATAAGCGGCACATATTCAGGCTAAGGTAAAAAACAAGGTACAAATTTATTGACTACAAAATAATAAAACATATGTATTGAAAACAGTACGACCAACGAATTAATGTGCCGTATCCACATGTAGGTTCATTACACAACCTCAAGTGAAACTTAACTGGCGTATCATTGTTACATAAGAGCGGTTGGTTGAAAACATTATTTTGATGATAATATGATTGTATCTGAACCACTTTAAATTACCAAATTTTTAAGGTAAACACGGAATTTGTGAATCCACTTAAAATAGGATTCCAATAAGAATATCGGTAATTTCGGTTATATATTGACCGCTGGACACATTATACACAAAAGTAAAAACCGATGTTTTTCGGTGGATATACATTTAACTATTTATTTATTTAACTATTTTCTATAATAGCTAATCTAATTTGTTCTCAAACGCAGATTTCAAACGTCTCTATTTCATTCTGTAAACAAAGCAGTATGTCGGGCAGGTATAGAGCTGCCCTTGATTCCTCGGACTAAGGAAATAAAAATAACGAATATAAAATTACAGAGCCTACAACAGAATGCAGAGTAACAAAATTTTATAAAACATTAAATGATATACCCTGTAGACGATTCTTCCTTATTAGCTAATCATTATCATATTTCTTGAATTTCTCAAGTAGTCAGTAAATCACTTACAAAATGAGCGCAAGCAGTAAACAATCCTTGTGGAAAATTAACTGTTTAAAATAAAGCCGAGCACTTTTCGAAACTTGAAAAGGAGAGTAGAGTAACTCTTTTTCACGTTCTTTTAACGCTAGAAGTTCTCAATATTAGATACCATCGAAATGTTTCTTCCCCGGCGTTCCTTCAATTTTCTATTACATTGCTCAGATTGCTGGATTGTATGCACAATGCTCAGATTTAAAGATGCATGTGCATTTCATCTGTGAGACCATAATTGGTTGCTTCAGAGCCCCAATGACCGCAGCCAATTTGATAGTCTTTTAGCGACAAGGACAGCAAATGACGGAACTACACTGGTACTCTTGATTATTGTCTTTGAGTCTTCTTTGGTATAGAAATATTCAGTGGAAACTCTATGAACAATGTATCAAAAATATACTTTCATGCATACTTGTCTACTGATAAATATAAAACGCGCAGCCAACTTTAAAATGAAAAAATATGGAATGAATGTGGGTGGAGTGGGTAAGTTAAACTGCAAATGGGGCTTACTTTAAACAGTAATAAATTAGCATACATCTCGTTTTATCTATAGTGCTAGATACCATACAATTCAAATTTTCAAGTCAAATTCTCTCCTATTGTGCCAACCTACGAGACATGAACGAACATAAATGCTCTTACTTTTGTTACAAGCAGCTGTTACACTACAATATAGCTAGAAAAATAAGTGTGTCGAGTAATGAGGTAGGTTCCGTCGAGGCAATTGCCGAAATGCATTAATTCCATTGACTCAACCATCAAAATCTAAAACTGGTCAGTCTTGATTATATAGTTTTAGTGAGACGGCGCGAAAAATCAGACATGTTGGAAATTTTCTGTATAAGCTGTACACCAAATTTATTTTAACTTTGCGAGGGAGCTTCAAGAAGTATCGCAAATAAACACGGGCAACAAACTAATCAGACACATGTGAGCTATAGTTGCTGGAACGAAAAACTTATGCAAACACGTAGTTTTGGTATGTAATTCACTCGATCAATTAACCACGTTGTCAAATTTCTACTATTACTCACGTCATTTTGAATTGAAGTGTACTTCCAATAAAAAAATAAACGCAGAAAGTTGCTATCTGCAACATGAAATGATAAGCACTGTATAGAAAACTGACGTCATTAATTTCTGTCTTGAAAGCAATTTTTAAATGAAAATAAAATCGTTATTTGGTTCCTTAATATTTGTGTATTGCTCATTAACGTGCACTCACCATAATCCCTCTTCTTGAACATCGAGTGCCATAGAGAAACAGCTGTTTTGCTACCACTGTATTTTCAACCAGCTGATCTTTAATACCAACTTCGTAACATTACTAATAAGGGCGTTTACAACAATGACAAAGAATTCTATCAAAGGGTCACGAAAATGCGCTGTATAGTGAGTTCTATTAATTCTAAAGTTTCTGAGGGGCACCAGGATTCAATGTTTGCACAGTCCCCATAGAGAATAAACTTAGAAAAAAATTGCTATTCCTACGAAAGCTAATTCGTCTTTGTTCTCTGTTCGCTGCTTTTTTAATATGCGTATGTATACAACCTCTCTTTCCACAAAATATCAAAGAGAATATTTGGGCTAGATACAGAACTCGAGCATTTAGTTCAGTGAAACATGTGACGATTGGGAGAGCACAGCGAAATCTCGTTACGGCAAGATTACGAGTGCTTATAGTAAACTTAGCCGGGGCATCGTTTAATATTATAGCTGATACGCAAAGATTTAAAATGATTGTAATTATTTTAACTTTTTGCGCGATACCGATTTTCAATCGTAAGTTTACGCCGCAAGTCGTAGTCACAACATGCGGTTCAAGAGAATGCGCTACTCGTCAAAAAAAATTAAAGCTAAAAGGCGCATCAATAACTTCTCAAACTTCCTTGCATTGATTGGAGCAAGAATGAACTATGAAGGCCAAAAAAACAACACCAAGATAATTCAAGTCGTTCCCACACTAAAATGACTAAGAAGGTGATATTCTTGAGGTAATGTTATTAAAAATATATCTCTGGATAGTTACGTACGTTATCGGTTTAACTGATATCCTTAATGCACTTTTTTAAAGGTTTTTATTAATGCTTCGACTGAATCCGCTCTCTTGCGGTAAGTACTTGAACGTAGTTTAAATAGAGAAGATGATTCATTCATATGTTTTTACTTCCTCCACGTTATTGTTTGATCTAATTGGACTTATTATTTTTCTAGTTTTTTCTATTTTTCTATTTTTTTTTTGCTCAGTAATTATACTGTCAACAAAGTGTCACCGTTTCATATGAAAGATTTTATTTAATCTGTTCATATTTGTCATCTTAAATAAACAGTTCATTTCTGTAGAAACTTGATTAAAAATAAAAAAACTCACGTTTTACTTGCATAGCTGCACAACAGCGCCTATCCTAATTGTCCCTTTATATGGATGTTGTGAACTTTTCCTTGTTGTATAGTTAAAATAGTTTTTAACCGTATGTAAAATAATTTTTTCTGGTAAAATGACATACCCGAACGCGAACATTTCATAGCAGACGATAACTGCAGCAGTTAATCACTACTTATGCTACGTGCAGTTCTCAAGTGCTTGTTGGAAATCATTTCAATACGCCATCTGTGTTTTATGAATGTTGATAACCGTTACTACACAAGCTGTTTATATTTACGTATACGCGCTCAAGTACATGCGATAAAATTTTTTGAGTGACACATTGAACAAAGATCGCAAAGGGAGATGGTCGTTGCACGGGCCGTAGAGAACCATCGTCATTGTACCGACGACATCGAGGATCTAAATTTTGGTGACTTGCAAGGACCCCGAAGGAGAGAAAGTGTGGTACCGAAAATAATCCGGCGAAATGGAACACCAACACAGGAGAAATTCGAAGGAGATAGTTTTGTTCCAGGTAGGTATTCGTTTCATTAAATGTACGCAGGCAAGTTAATGCATTTAGTATGTCAAAGTTTATTAACTACTAACATGCACGTCAATGCATTTTGGCGTGTTAATCATGATTCGGTGCTGTGTATGTACTTATTATGTACATTTATAGATCCCGCCAAATAGAATTAATGTGTACACCGTCATGCTCATGACTTCAATTGCGGTGGCTTCAATTTTAATACAATCTTCCTTTAAGTATTTTAAGTTGAACCGAAGCAACTATAGAGTTATTCGAATAAAGTGCTTTTTTCGGGATTTTCGTTCCTTTTGCTATCCTTTAATTTGTGCGCTGCAGGTCATCAAAGAATATGGGTTAAAACGTGGGGCTGCTCTCACAATTCTTCTGATTCAGAGTACATGGCAGGAATGCTTGCAGCTGCGGGATACCGAATTGTAAGCGATAGATCTGATGCACATCTTTGGTTACTCAACAGCTGCACAGTGAAGAGCCCTTCGGAGGAACACCTAAAAAACACCGTTAACACAGCTTTGCAAGAAGGACGCAAAGTTGTCGTAGCTGGTTGGTATCCTATGATACAGATGCACTATAGATACACTTCAAGTAGATGGAGTAAAAAACTGCGTCGACAATATGAAAGCAAAATTCGTTACAACTGATTTTTCCTTGTTCGTTGAGTGTTCGAACAGTAGGAAACCGGTAAAATGTTTTAGACTGGATCAAACGTTTGCAGTTACGTTAAAATACTGTATGGCAGTAATGTTAAAAAATTGGTTCTTTCCAGGTTGCGTCTCACAGGCAGATCCCAAAGCAAAGTTCTTATCCGGCTTAAGCATCGTGGGGATCCACCAGATAGATCGGGTCGTAGAAGTGGTTGAGGAAACTCTTAAGGGAAACTCAGTGATTCTTCTCGGCACAAAATCAGTACGTGTATTTGAAACATTCAAGTTAATGATGGAATTAGAATCGATTTTTCTTTATAAAATATGACGATTAGAGTGATACATAATCGATTTTTTTATACAATATGACGATTATATTGATACTCTGATCTTAATGGCGCTTATTTTGTGTATCATTTATATAATGGACTTTATATAATGAATTTAGAATAGAATTTATATGATGAGTGAAGGTTGTAATCGTTGTACGTAGCCTTTATGGAATAACCACTTCCCTCTCTTGCTTGTAAACATGCTTGTTGCTAATTACTACTGCAGATTAAGGGTCGCAAGCTGGGAGGATCAAATTTAGACCTACCGAAGATTCGTCGTAATCCCCTCGTAGAGATACTCGCGATAAACACTGGATGTTTGAATCACTGTACTTATTGCAAAACGAAGATGGCACGAGGCAACTTGGGCAGTTATCCCATTCAAGAAATTGTGGAACGCTGTCGAAGAAGTTTCCAGGAAGGCGTTAAGGAGATATGGATGACCAGTGAGGATACAGGTAAGTAAATCAAGATTTCAGTATGTTCCTCACTTGTTTGGGAATTGATTTTTTCGCTTAATTCTACATGCTACGGACTAAATGCACCGTTTAGTTATATAATTTATCCGGTGGTTGCTTTGAAACGGCGTTGGCGGCATGTGCTACATAAAGAAGCCTACCCGTGTTTAAGTTGGACCACACACTGGTAAGCCATAGAAGAGAAACAAACCCAAACTTCGGCAACAGAAAAGTCAAGTAATATTATGATTAAAAATTCAGAGCACAATGAACAGTTTGTGAAACATATCTGCCGCTTCACGATCTTACTATTCAATTAATACTATTCAGTTACTAATCCATTAGATTTTAACTCACTTTCATGGAAAAGTAAAAACTGTACATTAAGGACAATTCGGCGACGCCCTCCTTGAAAGCGAATAGATAATCATAATCGCGTCATCCACCTAAAAATCGATTGGGTGACTTGGACAGTATGCATGAGTTTCCAATGAGTAAATCTTAATTTATCTAAGACATTATGTGACAACGAGATTCACAGAAAGGCGTGAGCACTATTAAAAAGGAAATGCGCCTCCGATTTTTGGAGGCCGCTGTTATGAAATCATCAGCCTACCGTTGCTACGATACAGCATTGCATATAGACCTTTTATCTAACTTCTTGTAACTGTGGTGGAATTTGTTTCTTATCCAAAAGTGTTATTTTTGCGAGATTTTTTAGCGAAACAAACAGGATTTTCTTTCTTTCATAGGAGCTTACGGACGGGATATTGGCGTAACGCTTCCAGATCTTTTGACTGAGGTTGTTAAGGAGATTCCTGAGGGTTGTCGGCTTCGTTTGGGTATGACTAATCCGCCATACATTATGGACTACCTCGAGAATATAGCAGAGATTTTGTGTCATCCCCGGGTATACTCGTTTTTGCATGTGCCGGTTCAGAGTGGTAGCGACTCGGTACTCAAGGAAATGCGACGAGAATATACAAGAACTCAATTTTGTGAGGTGAGACTGTAATCAGGCAGAGCTTTCACCATTAAAAAAGTTAAGCTGTCTAAAAAAGGCAAATCTAGGAAAATATAGGAACATCAAGGTGAAATTGACTTTCGTGCAAGCATATACACTAACGACTAAAAACTCTGTGGAGCCATAAGTATAGTTGAGGACTGTCTTATTCTACAAAAATCAATAAATTATGTAGACAAATATACGCTGTAAACGGAATATTACTTGTTCACTTTTGAAATGTACTGGTATATTTTTCAAAAATTATCATGTCAAAGGAAATTAAAACCATACTAATAGAGATAATAGTACGGGTTAAAGCTAAATTGAATGCTCATATTACACTAGCTGTTCATTTTTAATATAAGAAAACTCGAACTCTACATAAATCACTATAACGGCTTATTTAGTTTTTTTCCAAATGTGGAAATCGCATTTAAAAAACTATATTCAAGCAACTAAGGGTATGCAACTTGAGTTCTTTTCTTGAGTTGATTTTTATTTCCATGTTACTAACTAAAAAGTCCAAAACATATACAGGCGATTATTAAAACTGAATAATGCGTTTCAATATTTTGATTTTCTATTCAGTAATCTTCAAGGTGGCCATACTGTTTTAGCCTGTCGAATTGTCCGATTAACAAGTCAGCAGTATATTTTCTTGGCACAAAGTCAAAGTCTCCAAATGAATGAATTACAATGGTATGATTGCGTAGTTATACAGGCGACTTATTTTGCCTGTAAGCGAGTTGTCGTGTAACAAGAATTTATTACGATGCATGCATGTATAGTGCACTTCCTGACGTAATAAAAACGTTTTGAATTGAGTTCTTAAGTGCTATAGACGTTCTTTGATCACAGAGCATTTTTTACTTTGAAATATTAGACTTTTTGAAAAGCTAGAGGCAGCACAAATATGCTTTCTTTGTAATGACTTGTATTTATATCCGTATCTATTATATGTTCTAGTTGGTGGATTATCTTCGTGAGCATGTCCCGGGTATCACCATTGCTACCGATATCATATGTGGCTTTCCCACGGAGACCGAAGAAGACTTTGAGGATACAATGTCACTTTACTCAAAATACTGTTTTCCTTCATTGTACATCAATCAGTTCTATCCCCGGCCAGGTACACCGGCTGCACGCATGAAGAGGGTTCCCACTGATATAGTAAAAGATCGCACACGAAGGTTGACCCAGCTTTTTGACACTGTACGACCGTACGATGGCCGGATCGCTCACGAGTATGACGTCCTTGTAACTGAGGTCGCTACTGACAAAAAGCACTTCGTCGGCCATAATAAATTCTACGAACAAATTCTTGTACCGGCCAGAAAAAAATATATGGGAGCCAATCTGAAAGTAAGAATTGTTGATACAGGTAAACATTTCATGAAGGCAGAGGTTATTGGCATTTCAGGAGTTAGTACGAGTAATCGTACGGGGGCTTCCCAGTTAATCCGTACAGGAATATATTTTTGTACCGTTATCGCGGTCGTAGTAGCAGTAATACTGAAGACAGTTCTAATTATAGAAGGCAATAATAACTAGCTTATACGTTACCAAACAGGGATCACTAAATACCATTTGTACAAAAGTATGTACGTTTCAGAACTGTTGAAATGCGGATAGAATTCAATTGTTGTGAACGAGTTGCAGACTGTATGAAAAAGAAAAAACTTGGCGTAACTAATTATCGTTACTATTGCAATGCCTGTATCGGAATTTGCAGCATATATCAACATCAAGTTTATTGACAAATACGTAACGTAGTTACGTAAATTTGTCGCAAGTTTAATAAACACAGGTTTTGTTAGCATTGAAAGGCAGTCTTAAGTTATTTTTTACTAGTATAACCACAGGAAACAATTTTCTATTGTTTATTAGTTTCGTCCTATGAACGACAGGGTTGATATGCATAAGGCAACGCAAATTTCCCGAATTATTAGAGAAATAATTCAGGCGTTTAACGATGAGAATGCGATGAAAGATACGTCTTTCGAATATACTGATCTCTGACTGCACCCATGGTATCGCCACGGTCGCAGCACACAAATCCCGCGCGTTCTAGCACATATTTTTCCCCAAAGCATAGCTTGGCCTTGTAGTATTTGAAGATTTGTAACGCTAAAATGTCTGCAATAATATTGCGAATGAAGCATCATCCTTACGCCAGTAACGAGAGTCCATTGAATAAATGAATTCGCCTCAAAAGACAACTGAACGCCGCAATTAGGCGACTATCCTTAAATGTGAATGTATGTATTTGCAACTACTATACTTCGCGCCTGCTATAAACGATCCTATAGTTGCTTGTTTGTCATATAAACAGTGTTACCTTCATTCATTGTTGTAGAAATAATCAAGACAACTAATTCCCGTACCCTTGTTATCGCTTCACGTAGCCCAGTTAAAGGCATAGGCAAACGCTTGCTCAAAGCCCCTTTTTTTTTTATATATTCCAAATTTATCCATTGAAATCCAAATGAAATCCAAATTTAGCAGTCATTTTTTCGAATTTCTAAAAATTTCCTAAAATATTCAATTAAAAACCAGTAAATGGTATATGGTTAGTCAAAATAAATTCATATTAGGAAAGTGTTGCACGTTAAAACAGCCTTAATATAGGATACTAAAATATTTTTACAAAAATGGTTGGCCCGCTGTTCTTGTTTAAACTGTGACTGAGCTGTTTAAACATGTTTCCGAGTGATACCTCAATACTCCGTCAAGTCAGTAACGGATCGTAACCCTAGTCATAATACATAACCTGCTGGTGAGAAGGATGTATGCGAAATAACTCAACGTGCGAATTTCTATGTATCTCTGGCACATATTGCAAAAAAGTTTTTATTGCCGTTTTTTCTATATCTCAGCATCGCTTTTGTTGCATTTGTAATATTTATCATGAAGTGGAATAACGCTATATTTAGCCTTCGATCATCTTTATACATATTCGGGCCCATAAAATGACGTGTATGCATATATAATAGTTTACCAGCATAAGTGCAGCGAACAAACGGCGTAGCTGAATTACCTTTGAAGCTAATGTTATATTGAGGATGCTTGCATTTTTATGATATTAATTTATTATCATTTTAACTGTACAAACTTTAATGAGTATGTGATACCATGAGGCTAACGTAGTGTGACAACTATGTGTGTGTGTGTGTGTATATATGTATATATAATATAATACGTTCGGATGTTCACATACTGTATGCTTGTATATAGCAAAGCTGAGTACTGATGACACCTTCACAAACACCATTGATTAAATCAGATATTGCATTAAAACAACGTCTCTATTAAATTGCTTCTCGGTTTGATTAAACATATTCTTCCACGAAATGATTGTGATAAAGAAAAACACCACATAGTCACTAAATGAAATACAATTTACTTAGAGGTGTGAGTACGCCATATATATAAGTTACTCTTATATAATATGTCTGCTCTATGCGTATATGAAAATGGCAAATTTCCTCTTCCTTCTCCTAACCATAATAACTTTGCATATATAGACTCCATATCAGGATACCACTTATATATGCATGTATTTCTATGTATACAGGTATGTATGTGTAGTCTCATCAAATGTACAATAGGCGTCACTTTCGTTTTGTTGAGCTGCATCGACCACAACCGTTACTTCATTTATGTTCATACTGGTTACCTCCGGTGAGCTCGTGTTACGCGGGTAACTGCAGGGGTCTCAGGTTGTTCCTATAAATTAGTTATACAAGCACAGAACTTTGCACTTATTTGATCATGAAACATGCTTATTTCTTTAAAACAGGATTTAATTCAACCGACCTCCAATATTTACAACAACAAATGTTAATGCGAGCGAGCGGAAATGTGATCAAAATCTGGTCCAACGTTTTAATTGCCACTTGAATCGCCTCTTTACTCATTTGTTACTTCATTTGAGTAGAATTTATATAGTCAATATTGGTAAATGTTGAATGCGCCGTTTTGAATTCTATTTAAGAAGATAGCCATGGCTAGACTTGATTGTGCTTACCTTCTTATCGCTAGTAGCTCCAATAGCACGGCGTTTTGAACGCGCAGTTTTCTTAGGAGTCTCCTCCAATGCGCGCTTTGTTCCAGCCTTAGTTGTTCCACGAACTTTTGTTTCCTCTTCTTCGTCTCTAGATTTTGTTCCACGCGTACGAGGCATTTGTATCCCTTCTTGAATTGGTTCTTCCATAATTTGAATTGCAACAGAAGCATTCATCTTAACATCATTCGTTGTTTTAGCAGAAGTTGAATTCTTTTCCCTTTCTTGGCCGTTATCCTTAGCGACTTTGCGAGTTCCCCTTTTCAGACGCTGTACATCCTCCTTTATCCCATCGAGGTTCATTAATTTGGACGATGTGTCCTTATTTTCAGCATGTTTAGCTCGACCATTGCCGCGCTTAACTTTTTCTACGACGTTGTTTATTTTTAACAACGGTATCTCAGCGGCTTTTCTACCACGTCGTTTTTTAATATCATTCTGTGTACATACATCTTCACTATAACAAGCAAGGTCACCCCGGTAATTTTCCCCGCTCTCTTTTTGCTCCTCTTTTTCCTTTTCGGAAGCAGCTCGCTGACCGCGTCTTACCTTCGGACTTTTATTCATATTATCGTTTTTCGTGGAATCTGCACTGATTGAGTTGGGGATTTGAGCGAATTTTTTTTTTCGTTGGATGGTATTCTTAACGCGACGTCCCTCCAGTTCCTCAAGCATTCCTTCGGAAGTCTCAGAGCTCATGGAATTCTCGTTCTGCACAGTGTTTGATTTGTCCCTTTGACCCTTTAAGCTATTCGATTCCGATTCATTAACGGCTCGTGTGCCGCGACGTCTAGTAAACATAACCGGTTTCACCTTCAACGCAGATTCCTCTGATTCAGTTACTCCCGCCTCGGATGAATCTTCTGCTGAATTGGCTTGTCTGCTTCGTGCTACAGCGACCGCATTCCTTATAGCGGTCCTTTTCCGACCTTTAGCTAATTTCACCAAGTTTTCGGGCTCGCCACGTTGCCCAGCTGGTCGCTTCGGAGACTTTCCACGGCGAATTTCCCTACTAGACTTTGTAGCCCCCTCGCCCTTCTCGGAATCTTCGGCCTGGGTATCCTCAAAATTAAACTCCTCATTATGAGACTTCGCCTGGCTTTCCTTCTTGACAATATCCCTAAGCCTCAATTTGGAGTCTTCAAGGCTGTTGGCTGCAATTTCTACCTTCGGCTGAGTCATCTGCCTCTCGCCCTTTCTTGTCCTCCTGCCTGAAGGTTTTACGATTTGTGAGACAGCTTCCATCGGCCCGTCTCCTTTGACACGTCGAGGTCTTGTTTCTTTTATGGCACTAACCACTTTAGACTCGTCCGCCTCCTCAACTTCAGTTGTTGAAGATATCTTAAGTCCCTTCCTCTTAGTGCTTTTTATATTCTGTTGTTGGTAAGTTTCAACTGCAACGTCGGCCAATGTGTTCAATTCACTATAACAGTTAGCCGTTTTCGTGTTTGCCGTACTTTTTATGTCTTTTTCGTTGCTCTCAAGTTGTGAAGAATGTGAATCTTCCTGAACAGGTTTCCCGCAGTGTTGAAGCGATTTCACCATTATATTTTTCTTCATACTTTTAATGGCAGTTTTATCCTCTTGAACTTCATTAATCGCACCGATTGTTGAAGTGCCTGCTTTTATAGCCAAAACACGACGCCCACGGCGTACCAAACATTCCAGGGAATCATCGAAAAGTTTTGCTTCAGCAAGACCACTTACTCCATCATCTTCTATAGTTTCATTGGGCAGTATGTCTTCGGAATTTCTTAAGGAGGCTGACGTAGTATCTTCTCTCTCCTTATGTTTTTTTCTTTTAGCCTCGGATGCAATTGGCGACTCAGAAGGCCTTTTTATGCGAGTTGCAACCACGGGTGATCGCATCATATAGCCAACACTTTCCAAGACAGAATCGTTGGGTTGAGCAGCGTTCTGTTTGGGCGAAGCGAGCATTCGTTTCAAGCCCTTAAAACTGCAGTCAAGGCTATTGCTAGGACTTTTCACGTTATAAGGTGTATTCATAAGCTTTTTGACGCCGTCAAAACAAATATCAAGGTCATTCTTCGGACTTTTTACCTCCATCGGAGTATCAACCAATTTTTTAATTCCACTAAATGTTATGTCAAGATCGTTCTTAGGGCTTTTAACTTTGGTAGGCGTGTAGAACAGCTTCTTGACACCCCTCAAAGTTAAATCTAGATCATTTTTCGGACTTTTTACTTCGTTTGGTGTAGTGAGTAACTTTTTTACACCACCAAACGTGATGTCAAGGTCATTTTTCGGGCTTTTTGCCTTGACAGGAGATGTAACCAATTTTTTCAGACCCCTAAACGTGATGTCAAGATTATTATTTGGGCTTTTTGTTTCTACCGGAGATGCACCCAATTTCTTTACACCCCTAAACGTTATATCGAAATCATTTTTGACTCTGGGTGTTTGAACCGACCTCTTCACACTACATTCATTCTTGAGGTTGTTGGCGGAAAAATTTTTTCGCTGAGCCGGAACCTCTTGAACATTTAGGTTAACTATGTTGTTTGGACTCGTGTCATCTTCGCCGTCCATGCCACCTAAATTTCCCATTTCATCTAAATGATTTTCAGTATCTAGGATGTGTGCACAACAACTTCCAGCTTTTGCCCCAACGACAATGCTCTGATTAGCTCTACCCTCAAGAAAGTTCCTCGGACTGCGTCGTAGGGGTGTTCCTAATTTCTCGTGGCTCGAGTTTTCCGAAAAATTACTCTCAGAATCTTGCAATGGCGTTTTTATATTAGCTACAAAGGCAGCAGCACGCAAAATTCCATCAGAGTTATCTGGAGTCTTCAAGGGCGATACATTCAAAGTCATGTCTAAAGAGGATTTGCGCACCTTCGATAAAGGTGTAACGAACGTCTTCATGTCCAATTTACTTTTTTTATTGCTAACAATGATGGTTTGAGGAGACAATGCATGTCCAGTGGTAGATGCGGCGGCGGCAGCGGTGATTTCCATAGCCATCGTAATTTTCCGAGACGGATTCATCAGTTGTTTCGGTCTGCTTGGGATTTTGTGCTTTAGACTTTTTCTCTTGCTTAGTTTGAAGGGGCTCCCTGAAGCAATACTTTTTTTGAGCACTCCAGCCCATGTTTTTTTATCAGGCTGTGTACCTTCTTGTTTAGTTTGAAGGACCTTCAGATCAGCCGCTTGTTGATCTATTACAACTTCATTTACTTCCTCTACAGAAGCCTGTGAGCAGATAACTTCTGTGCCTAGGTCCTTATCGGATCCTCGTAATCTCTTTTGGGCAGATTGAGACTCCGGCGTTTTAGCATTGGAATTTTTTGCACCTTTTTTAGTGGATGGCTTATTGAATCCTGCATCAGTCGTCCTTGAATTCCTTAACTGGTCACGAGTGGTCACCTGTGGAGTCAAAAACTCTTTTTCTGCAACAGAGTTGCGCGCACTTTTCGGAGTATTCATTTTTGACCCATCGATATCGGACACGGCTTCATTTGCTGTACTGTTCAATAGGCAAGTGGATCCTCGAGGTTCTTCGCCTGGCGTAGACGCATTAAAGCACGAGGCAGATGAACTTCTGCGGTTTCGTATAATCACGTTGACAGAGCTGTCATTACCCACACTAGCATCAAATAATGACATATCTACGTCAGATACACTAAGACTGCCAAATGAGTCTGAGGGTTGAGTAACCATCGAAAGGTTAGTGACAGCAAGTTGTGGACTAGCCGTCGATGTCTGCTCATTGAAGGGAAAATTCCGACTAAAGCCCGTATTTTTAATGGATTTCGGGGGTGACTCAATAGCGTTCGACTGCCGATTCAAACGGCTTGAGTCTTTATCTTGATGTATAACTTCCACAATGTTCGTGGGCGTACTGAACAATGATGCTTTTAAGCCAGTTTTTTCCTGTTCAGCCAATACATCAGCCAACTTGATTGGTGGAGTCGGTGGCTTAATAAGAGCATGTGACGACCCAATGGCAATTGCTGGGTGTTTTGTTTTATTACCTTGAGACCTTATAGTTACATTTGATAAAGCCTCAGATTGAGCTGCTAGTTCGGATGTACTTGCTTGAGACTCAGAAATAACAGTTGTTGACCCTGTAGCCGCAACAAGCGCTTCCGTGGCCTCGACAGACTGGTCTTTTTTGGTTATGTTGTTGTCGATAACACCGACTGTAGGTCTGCGACGAATCAATGTCCCATCGGGGGCACCATTAACAGAACGTGTTGGGGAGGATGTTGCTAAATGTTTCCTCTTAATTTCCTCTTCTAAAGTTCCAATACCTCGCTTCTTTCCTATCGCAGCCGTTGATGATAATGCTGCTGTGCCGCTAATTGTATAGCGAGCCATTTTGACTGCCTTTCTTGGGCTCGGAGATCTTTCCGGGGATTTGTACCTGTAATAAGCAAATCGGTTTTGCTTACAAGGATATGCCATTCACAGGTTACAATATACCCTGCTTCCGAGTTACCCTCCGGTACAAAAGCAAACACTGAGGATCGCTAGAAGCAGAGGAAGCTTTAGATAAAAGGCGACTAAAAGAGTATACAATATCCAAAACAACAAACCTTTAATTTGTCGATGTTAAAGTCCCTATTTGTACAGTCATAAAAAATCAAGCATACTGTCAATGCAAGATAAATTACCTTCAACTCACATAAAATAATCAAATTCAAAGTGTTGCGTGCTAACTTCCAATGCATTTCAATTTCTATCTAAAGATGCCAATTCTTATGCGTAAAAATGACTTCGCCCGCATTTGAAGCACTCCAAAACGCTTGAACTCTGTAGCTTGCACAATTGCTGGATCTATCCATTCTAAGCAAAAACTACCACTAGCTGATTAAAATCAACAGTATGATAACTTATATTTAGTTATCATACTGTTGATTTTAATATGCGCACAATCGGTGACTAAGCTAAGTAGTTTGACAAAATCGAAAAATGCTCCGCATAATTTAACACAGTTATTATTTTAAGATTGAGATTTATTTTTTCACGTACCTGTTATTTCCCCATGTAACGACTTTTGGCGACATCGTCGGTGTACGAGTAACCAACAGATTTTTCTTGGCGCTAAGAATACTTTTTCGGGGCCTTGGACTTAGCGATTTGGGTGTAGTCCGCATCCCCATTGACTTGGACAAAACATTGCTCATCTCGACACTCTTTGCATGATTTCCCTGAACATAAATAGTTTCGCTATTATTTACAATGCCCGCATTTTATGGCATATATTTCACAGCAATAATTGTATGAATGTTACTCAATGATCCGAATGATTTCAAAAATACCTAATTGTTTACTGGAAGTCAGTTAATACCTTACAAAAGACTTCTCATTTACGCGAGAGATCAAACTGCTGCGTAAAGCTGTGCTGAACACGGCCGGTAAGTTTGACAATGTTAACTATATATTTATACATATACTCTCACCTGTCTCTGTTGTTGTTTCTGCTGCTGGGCGTTTGATGTCGGTGTTAATGTCGTGTCAAGGCTCGGTGGAGTCCGATTGAATATCGATCTTCGTTTCGCTTTTAAACAGTTACCTGGTGTTTTTGTTGTCTGTAAGCAATAAATTCGCAGAGAAAACTTATGCACTAAATACTGTATAAAAAAAGCGTAGGTACAATTCCTATCTCTTGTCCTTTTATTGAACAGGATTCAGATAGGCTTACTCAGATGTGCGTTGAAATTTAGTGTATCGTAAGTGCAGTAGACGACTTTGCAAAAATGTACTTTAGGATCATTCAAATGTTCTCGCCCATGTGAGAATAATCCGTTAGACTAGTTGTCGATGCATCAAGGAAGATCTGTCAGAATTGATATTTGCTACCTTATAAGTTGGAGATTTTATCATAATCCATTAAAGAATTGAACAAAATTTCGAGAAATAATAAGTTTAATTTTACCCGGCTTTTTATCGAAGACACAGGGTAGAAAATTTTGAATTGCCGATCGGTGACTGTGAGGATATCGGCATCATGCAGCTCTCTACTCTCGCCTGCCGGTACTTTTGCCCCATTAATATGGGTCTCTCCGCAGGAATCGTCTAGCACTTCAATCCACATCTTCTTTGTTTGAGAACTTGGAACTATGCGGCATTGTCTATCCGCAACTCCTATCAGATTGAGCTTCACGTCAGCAGATGGATCCCTGATCCAAACAAAAAAGTGAGTAACATTAATATTGAAAAAAATATTTTTTCATACAATTATAAGTTGGCATCAATACGCCGGAAAACAGTATTACCTGTGCTATGCCCAATTTATCGACCACCAATAAATCAACCGATGAAAATACTTAAGCAGATACTTACGAGCCGAAAATAGTTTCGGCGGTGATGGGAAAATGCGACCCATCGGAACCGTCCCGTTTTATTATCTGTAGATTACCAAACAGCATCGTGCTGAAAGGACACAAGGCATGTACTTTTAAATTAGCTAACTTTTCACCTCTTTGTTAAATGAGCATCACAGGAAAATTATTTTTCAAAGGAAGCTCTTAAAACTCTTGATAGCTCTTAATAACTCTCGATAAACTACTTTAATATAGAACTTTTTACGAACTATACATTTAACGATATATCCAGATTTATATACTTTTCACATATATTCACGTGAGCAAATACGTGAAAGAAAGCCTTAGATAAAGTGTAGCTTAATTAAATGATTTTTTTAAAAAAGACATGGCCCTTGCTTAAGAAACGTCTGATGTTAACGGATGTTTTAGTAAGTTCTTTCAATTGTCACGTTACACTAATTCCACTAAACAAACAAATGAAAAAAATAGTTTATGCAGTAAAATTGGAAATATGGAGCTTGAAAACCGAAGCATGAACGCTGCCTATCTAATGCGCTCACAATATAGGCGTGCAAACATTGAATATCCTAATTGTCAACAGTAGTGTTGTGTGGTTTTCATATTTCTCATCAGCCATCAATCATTAATTTAAATTAATTCGGTTTATACCATATAAGTAAAAACGACCCTCCACAAGGTCTCCAAGTGGGTCCAAAACGGTTGTTTTCTTTTAGCTAAGGACGTTGGCGCCAAAAAACCGTTATGACAAAAATACTTTTCACTTAGAGCCAAATTATACTTTTTAAACGTACGTACGTACGTTTACGTAAAAAACACGTATTTATCTTGGGCACTCATGAACTGATATAATTCACAATTTCACCTAGCGCTTCATTTTTATAACTATATAACTTGTTCGTTGGCCCAACGACAACGATCATTTAAATTGGAAGCTACAAACAACTTTCACAAAAAGAGCTGACGACACTGATTCTCTTTAACTGTTTTGTATATATTTCAATTCCGTGCACGTAAAGGCCTTTAACAAGTTATGATGATAACCATACCTCGACAGTGACTTTCGGAATTGCTGAAAAATTGAGTTAGGGCATCCGAAGAAGGGCAACGGCTCGTCCGTATTAAAACAAATCGGTATGATGGCGGAATGATATTGTTAGTTGACAACAAGTGTTTTTTTATTTCACATCGCTAGAATTATTATCACTATTTTATGGTCGATAAGATGATATAAGATGGGTGCTGGCTCGCTGGTGTATTAAATCTGTCTAAGAACATAATTTTATACTAAATTATGTTTAGTGTACAAAATAGACTGGAATCGTGAATAAAGTTCGGTGGCTTGGTGAATTCGCGTGCGCTTTACGACCGGAGGAAACACATAGGTGCATGGGTTCGATACCCGCCGTTGCACAGCTATAATTATGGGGCCTGTCTTACAGAATAACGCAAAAACCGCAATTGCGGGCGTTGAATGCTGGTTCATGGTCAACCTTAAAATTGTTAGATTCATGGATCTAGTTGTCGCGCAACCCTTTGCTTCGAAGCGGTACGAATCCTTCGCCTTTAAAAATGAATAATGTACTTGTTTAAATTTAGTGGTTATAATCTTATCTGTTTGATGATTATACTAAATATTTGAGATTAAGTGCCATATTGTAATATGATTTAAATTGAACGGTTTCAACGATCATGTGTCTTCTCTTCATTGAGGGCGCCGCATCGTCAGATATGAAAACAATAAGCTTGTCATATGCCGTAAATACTATGAGTCTATCATTCACTCAAACCTAATTCGGATTTCCCTTTCCCTCAAGATATACGATTCCATCGACTAGTGGTCCGGTGCGTCCAATATGTGTAAGGAATCTACCGAAGTTCAACGGTAATTCCTATGCGTAGTCAAGACGAGAAGTCGTGCGATTTCTAATTTGGAATTTAGAGTCGAACCTGTCCACGATACTAACAGCGATAAACTGTGAACAGAATTCGCAACATTCGCCTCTCTGAGCCAAAATACGACGTTGTAGTAGTACTCGGGGCGTACCATGTACTTAACTTATTGGACGGATTTAGCCTCTGTCACTGAATCAATACGTCGGCTTTGACAATCGCCAGTCTCCGACATGGACACAGTACTGCTTTTAATGGCGAATTCAACACGACACGGGTGCTTCGTAGTCGCGAGCGCCAACCGAAGTAACTAGAGTGCCGCTCGATGAACTTTAAAAGTCTGCTCACTATTGACAGCTTAGTTCCTGTTATTGATTGTGCTAATGTTATTATAAGCCTGTTCTTTAAATATCTATTTCTCACTTCTTTGCGCTTCCGGGCTGTCTTTTGCGGCCCGTAGAGTAACAGGCATTTCAAATGTACTACGAGTTTACTTCTGGACTGCTTTTGATGTATCAGCATATGTTGTTCGCTTGATTTATGTAAGACATGTATTCATCTACTACAATGAATCACAAATACAGCTGTCCTTCTCTGATACGGCAGCTAGTTGTGAAAAGCGTGTTTTCGTCTAAGTCGTCTTCATAGTATGTTTACAGCTGCTTCATTCAGTTCATATTTAATATCACTGATATTACAGCAATATCTATGTAGGTAACAAATTGTTGTTGATAATCACTCATTTAATATAAAATAACTCAAACAGTGCCTTGTTAAACATAAAACCCAGCATAGCGCATACAAATTTTTAACGTAGAGAATTTGCCATGGTGTGCTTCAAATCAACGAATACATAGTCTTAGTGGTCCAGGTAAGCCTATAAATATCAGATTCTCATTCTTGTCAAGTGCTACATGAAAATAATAACCGTACCAGCTATAAAACTGCTATGTTAAACCATACGTATTTTTTTACCGTAATATGTAATCGGCAGTGTTTAATATGAATAGACAAACCGTGCATTACGTTGTACAATGAAAGCTTTAGGAATCACAACGTTCCGTCGTTGTGGTAGAGTTCACGCCAATGTTTAAGTGCATCTGTTCAAGTGTTACTTCGATGTCCTGAGGGGAAGCTGAAGAAATCGTCATATCAAGGCGTTTCTTGTCCAAGTGGTGGCTGATGTGATTGTTATGATGCTACATTTGCCTAAAAGTGCGCGCTACTCAGCGGGGCCGAGAGGTGCAGGACCTCGACTGCCGCCTGCAGCTGTGGCAGGCATGGCAATTTCTGCGTGTCTCGCTGTTGTAATGTACTGGCACCTTGCCAGCGAATATCGCGCACTTGAAGAACGCTACCGAGAACTTCAGGTTTGTTTTCTGGATTTAACAAACATTTAATCTCTCTATACCTATTCGTGTTAAACGTAGGTACTTTTGTAACAAATTTTACTTTATTTTATTATTAATATCATTATTATTATTATTATTATGTTTATTACTACAGCTGAATTCTAAAACAAAAGGGAGGCCCGACCATGTTGCCTCAATAAGTAATACTAGTTATGAAAGTATATTTGAACGTTACTTAGTGTTACTAAGCATTTGAACTAAGTCCTAAAAGTAACTATAAGAAGTAATTAAAAAAAGCTCTTCATAGGTTAGACGTACACAGGCTTAACCGCATCTTTCAGGTAATCCTTCAGAGACTCTATGCGACTTTATTTTAATATAAAAAAAGGTTTCTTTCGTTCAGGATTGTAACTACTACAGTATACGACATAAATAAGAAAGTTTACTCATCATAATTTCTTGACATGCTCAACACTTTTGAAATAACTGAAACTTAATTAGTTTTACTCTAAAAAAAGGCGTCTCAGTCGCCTATTGTAAAAACGAAATTGTTTTAAAACGAAAAATATCTTATTAACCCATAAGCTTTCAACTTAAAAAACCTTTTTACTCAATATAATTTCAGATAAAAATATATTCTATCGGTCGATAATATTCTTCACCTTTAAGCGACCCGGCTGACAACCCGACAAATCTGACAGACAGTCTCACAAGCAGGATAGGAAAATGTGTGTTATAGTATTGTAATGATTGCACTGTGCAAACGTTTTGTCAATGAAACGTTTGTATAAGCGCGCTTAGGAGATATATAGGGCGTCCGAGGTAAAATGAGAGACAAATAGACAACCGTTTGCGACAGACTTCTGATATTGCGGAATGAGGAATTGGTATTAGCTTAGGCATTATTTTTGTTTCTTCAGAAAAATCCAGAAGAGCTGACAACAAGATTTCGAAAAAATGAGAATAAATATTGGTAATCAATATATTTGCCTGAAGGTTCAGATTATCATTTATTCTTTCATGTGACCCTTCTGGATTTGAACCGGAAATCCTCAATTTAAAAGGGCACGTAAGTCGCCGTTACCTGGACCTTTGGTAATTGTTAAGCCAATAATAAATTAGTGTGATCATAAAGACCAATTACTAATATCAGTCAATACTCCGAAATCATATCTTAGTTTCAAATTGGTTTCCGCCTTGTCAGATGCCTACAAGCTTCTAAGTACACTCAAAAAATGAAATCCTCAATTGTATGCTCCAAGGATGAGCAATAACCCATGTTAACCAACTGAGGGCTCAAAAATTAAATTTTAAGGAATCCTACTTCATAATTTTAGTGCTACACCTCCGTCATATATAAAATTTAATTATCAGGGTATATTTAAGGGGCTAATTTCTGAAATATAATGGGTACTAGATACTCCTGTTCCTTGTCATCGCATTATATTTTCATGAACTTCAGTAATATCTCTGCTAGAAGCCTTATCCATACCAGTATTAGTACTCGATTTTTAAAAATAAGATGTACTCCAGTACAAAACAGTCATGGTTTAGAGGAGATAATCTTAGTTATCCTTGTGTGTAAATGTCTTACTAAATCGTGCTTTTAAATAAAAAAGACAGTGCTCTTGGGCATCGATTGAGTCAGGATTTATTGCGGATAATGAAGTTTTTAAAATAATATAGCAGCTACCAGGTGCTATATTTTTCTTAATTTTATCTATAGTTTACATTTTAGTAAAACTAGATGATTTTGACGATTAATGAAAATAGCTTATTTCTATTCCACGCAAGCATTTGTTGCAATTATTTATTAAGTACATATCAATTAATGTAATTGGCACAAAACTTTATTTTTAATAAACCTGTAGGTTATTTGTTGCTGCTAGGCTGACTCACGCCGTGTCATACAAATTAAAAAAAACCTGAAAACCTACAATATCCTACAGATGTTCCAATATTGAATTTGATAATTCTATTTCGGCAAGAAACCCAATTTATCTATAGCTAACGTGGTTAAATAGTAGCAGTTATTATCGATACACATCCTATTATAACTGTTATTATTATTATTCAATTGCTAATTTTTGGATGCAATGCGCAGTATGAGAAGAAAAACTAGGGATAGACCCTCATCAAAACTTAAAGTGGTATAATCAGGCAATAGCTTCTCTAGCTCGTGTTTCAGCTCAAGTTAAACAATCGAGGATAGCTTATAGCTACATTTTCAGTAGATTTACGGTTTAAAAATGACAAAAGGGTGGTCTAGGTCGCCCTCTATGGTTTATAGATGAACCTACACGAAGCCTGCAGCACGGTGAAATCATAGTTCTCAAACGTGTATGGTATAGAGTCCGGACCACCCAAGGCCATTGAGGCCTGGCTATGTTTTATAGGCGACATCCAAGCACTGGTCTACGGTTCCATTTCTTCTTTCATTTTAAATCAATATATAGGAATCAACAATTAAATGGAGCTACACATATCTTTCCGTGTGTAAGCACAAAACGTTTTAGCTTTTTGAGTAACTCAGTCATATTGTAAAATGTATAGGGTAGAACAGCAGAGTAAAATATATAGTTTGTAGTGTGTCATTCGGTAGCTGTCCCCTGAGAAGCCCTTCCACTATCTGAAGGAAAGAGACATGTATGAAACTGTCTACACCTGTCGCCACAGGGGGCGCCACTAGAACTACACCCCAGTGTACTGGCGTTCATTCAAAGAAGCAATTTGTACAAGGAGGAATATCTTCTATTTGCCGGATGCTATCGTGTTTATTGGGGAGCAAATAATGGTAAATGTTTCCGTCTATTATGAAAACAAAATGCCCAACTAACCGGCAGTGTTGTTAAAGCCTAGATAAGCGATAGCCGTAAAAAGCAATAAAGTAAATTAATAAGTAACGCCGAATGATTATAGTTATTTGCACAGATTAGTTCATTATTCTATGGCAGCCATAAAACGTTCATTACACTATTTTTTAATATTTAACTTATAAACTTGTAAAAGCGAAATATATAAAACAAGCCCAGATAATTTGGCAGGTGTGACCCTGTACATTTCTATTTTCAGAACAGCGAGATCAAATTTATTATTATTGTTATCCAACATGTAACATTTCAAAACCATAACCCTTTTAATGATTGTATAAACTCAGCCGAATAGTCTAAATGCTATTTGGTAGTGGCTATACATTTCAAGTTTAGTGTGTAGAATCTCTGAGCTGCACATATTACCACCCAAGTGTTTGGATTTGCTATGGAACTAATCGAAGCTTTTGCAGCCTTTATCCTTTTTACTCTTTGGAAACTCTGTTCATGCGCCGGTTACTAACGAATCGAATTTACCGCGTGATGTTAAATGGATTTTTTGAACGCAAACTTCGAAAAAGAACTTCTTTTTCAAAAGTGATATATCTTTTCATAAAATTTTTCATAAAATAAAATACATTATTTCCTCATGTACTCAAATATCTATATTGACTTAAGTCATTTATGTCGTATTTTATACCATTGGCTGTTGTGTGGGTTTTAACATATTCCTTTCGAGAAATCTGCAAAAAATCTGTTCCAAGCGTTTCTAGTAGAGCAGGGCAAATTTATAATTTGGTTCGAATACCCTGTAGCGCTGAAATTTCCATATTTGACACCTGTTTATTTCGACTTAGTCTCTCTCGGAAAATGCGTATTATTGGTTAAGCTTGGAGCTACAATAGCGATCGATTTAAACAAGATGCGTGGGTTTATTGCAAAACAAGTATATCATTACCAAACACGCATTTTTGAACAGTATCTGTAACAATTGACGAATATGGCACATAGGTAAATGATGTAGTTCGTGGTATTAGGCCGCAGAGAGAAACCACAAAGCAAATTCATTACAAGATTGCTATTAAATAAACAGAGCCTATAAAAAAGAAGTAATTAATGGTTGGCTTCTCATTTTCTTTTACAGGAGAAATTCCATCTATACGTGGAAAAGAAACAGGCGCTGCAGCGACAGTACAAAGATCTGCAAAATGTTTCTCAGGACGCATCAAGAAAGATAGTAGAATCTAAGGAACGTCTGACGACATGCGAGAAGGTAAATAATTTGACTTGAAATTGATGCAAGTGTGAACCAATATGCGGCAGAGGGGCATGTATGTTTTTGGAAAAAGAACGATTTAACAAACCTTTAGAAGGAATGGCGTCACATGTTATTTACGCGTTCTTACTTAAATTTATACTTTAATTGCTCAATGGAACTCGAAGAGCAATGCCAGAGACGATACTTCGATTTCTAATTAAGTTGAAACGTTACTCGGTACTCGCGTCGCCTATCCTGTTATGAGAAGTAAACATTCGTACATTCGCAAGTTTTTGTACGCGCATAGAATACATGGATTTTAACCGACCGTCTCTAAAATTAGGAGTTTTAGGGTATCAACTGATTCAAATATTTGGTAGTCAAAAATTGTTTATGTATAAAAGCTCATAGGCCAAGCATAGTCGCTGAGTAGATTAAGCAGCAAAAGTTTACCTGATAATTGTAACCAGAGGAATCAAAAAATCTACTCATTATTGACTTTGCGAATGTGAAAATTTGGTTTTCAAGGAAAGGGGAACTCTGGAGACAGCTTTACGTGAGAAGCAACGCCAAATTGACGTATATGCCGCAAAAGCCGCGGCGGCATCCTCAGCCGTTAGTTCTATTGCGACAAAGCAGCATCCAAATCAAGAGCAGGCCGCAGACGATAAACAAACGAAACGATTGTAGAAGCTGTAACAATAACAGTATTATTTAGTTATAAAAATGTGATCTCGTTGGAATACAATTATATGAAAACCAGTAATAAAATACTTGTGTACATATGACATGCGTTTTTATCTTTAAAGTATATTTAATGAGCTTCACATAATGTATACCGCTCCTTTCACCGGCTTCACATATATATATATATATATATATATATATATATATATA